>CAUYON010121059.1:0-21686 GCA_963573935.1 Arctocebus calabarensis
TTTTTTTTATAGTTGATGCTATTTCAGAACTTGATACAGGGCTGTTCAACATTTCCTGTACCTTCTGGCTAAGTCTTGGTAGGTGGTGTGCTTCCAAGTATTGGTCAATTTCCTTCAGATTTTCATATTTCTGAGAGTAAAGTTTCTTGTAATATTCATTAAGGATTTTTTGAATTTCTGAGAGGTATGTTGTTATTTCGTGTTTACCATTTCTGATTGATGAAATTAGAGATTTTACTCTTTTTTTCCTGATTAGGTTAGCCAACGGTTTATCTATTTTATTGACGTTTTAAAAAAAACCAACTTTTTGATTTATTGATCTGTTGTGTAATTCTTTTGTTTTCAATTTCATTTAATTCTGCTTTAATTTTGGTTATTTCTTTTTTTTTTTTTTTTTTTGCTCAGTTTGGTGTTGGAATATTCTTCCTTCTCCAGTTGCTTAAGATGTCCCATTAAGTTGTTAACTTCCTCTCTTTCCGTTTTCTTGAGGAAGGCTTGCAGTGCTATAAATTTCCCTCTTAGGACTGCCTTTGCAGTATCCAGAGGTTCTGATAATTCATGTCTTCATTGTCATTTTGTTCCAAAAATTTGGTATTTTCCTTCTTAATTTTGTGTATAACCCATCTATCCTTCAGCATAAGGTTATTTAATTTCCTTGTTTTTGTATGAGTATGCAGATTCGAGTTGTTATTGAGTTCAACTTTTATTCCATGATGGTCGAAAAAGATGCAAGGAATAATTTCTATTCTTTTAAATGTACTGAGTTTAGACTTGTGACCTAAGATGTGATGGATTTTGGAGTATGTTCCATGGGGTGCTGGGAAGAATGTCTATTCAATTTTATTAGGATGAAATGTTCCGTATATGTCTATTAAATCCAGTTGTTGAATGGTTAAGTTGAAATCTAAAATTTCTTTACTAACCTTCTTTCTGGAGGTTCTATCCGATGCTGCTAAATGAGTATTAAAATCTCCAATTACTATAAAGCTGGAGGAAATTAAGTTGCTCATGTCTATTAGAGTTTTTCTTATAAATTGAGGTGCATTATGGTTGGGTGAATAAATATTAATAATCGAAATCTCATTATATTGTATAGTACCTTTAACAAATATGAAATGTCCGTCTTTATCTTTCTTTACTTTCATTGGTTTAAAGCCTATTGTATCTGCAAATAAGATTGTAACACCTGATTTTTTCTGTTTTCCATTTGCCTGGAATATAGAGGACCATCCCTTCATCTTGAGTCTAAATTTATCTTTTACGGTAAGATGAGATTCTTGTGTGTCACGGATATCTGCCCTTAGTTTTTTTTTTTTTTTATCTAGTCAGCCAAACTATGCCTCTTTAGAAGACAATTTAAACCATTCATATTAATTTATAACAATGATAAGTCTTTTGAAAGTCCAGTGGCCATTTTTAATCCTTTCATCACTGTGGAAGTTGAAATTTGATAAAAAGTTTCCCGGTGAGTTTTCTTTTGTGGTGGAGGATTACACTGGTCATTATGGAAGATAGGTTTGAGAATATCCTGGAGAGCTGGTTTAGTTATTTCAAATTTGTTCAACATGTGGATGTCATTGAAGTGTTTAATTTCTCCATCATAAATTAAACTCAGTTTAGCTGGGTACAGGATCCTGGGTTGAAACTTGTTTTGTTTTAGGAGAGTAAAAGTCGATGACCATTCTCTTCTAGCTTGAATGTTTTGATCAGAGAGATCTGCAGTTATTCTAATATTCTTCCCCTTGTATGTAATGGATTTCTTACGTCTGGTTGTTTTCAGAATTTTGTCATTCATATTAACTTTAGTGAACTTAATTATGATGTGCCTGGGGGATGTCTTATTTGGGTTGAGTCATGCTGGGGTTCTGAAACTGTTTGCTATCTGAATTCTAGAATCTCTTGGCATGTCTGGAAAGTTCTCTTTCATTATCTCATAAGGAAGAGTCTCCGTGCCTTGTGACACCACTTCATCGTTTTCACGTTTCCCTTTAAGGTGAATATTGGTTTTCTTTGAGTTATTCCAGAGCTGTGTGAGAAAATGATCCATTTTTGCCTTCCACTTCTCTTCCTCTTTGGAAGTATGGGAGCATTCAAAAGCTTTGTCTTCCACGTCAGAAATCTTATCTTATGCTTGCTCTATTGTGTTGCTGAGGTATTCTACTGTATTTTTCAGGTCTTTGAGGTCTGCAACCTCTTGTCTCAGTGTGTCAAAGTCTTTGGTCATTTTGTCTTTGAATTCATTGAATTCTTGAGACATCTTTTGGGTTATCGTTTCCATTACTGCCTGAAATTCTAATTCCATCTTTTCCTCCATTTTGCTGATCTTGTTTGCTATCCAGACTCTGAATTTGATTTCTGACATCTCAGCCATTTGCTTATGCAAGGGATGTCTTGCTGTATCTACTTTGTCTTTCCTTGGGTGTGTTGATCTACTCTGATAATTCATATCACTAGAGTTTTTCTGTTGATTTTGCCTCATTATTATTTTTCACTGTTGTCTATGACTATCCTCAGAGTTGGGGAGGTGTCTTTCCCAGATCAGACCCCAGCAGGATCACTCTGTTGTTGCTGGATCTTTGTAGGGAGTGACCCTGTGTAACTCCTCTGAGACTGCTCCACCCAGGGAGTTCTGGTTGCAGGATCAGCTCCAGAGTATGGCACACCCATATCAAGCAACAAGGTATGGTATGAAGCACCTGGTGGCCTTTGCAAAGGGAGCCTGTGCCTCAAGCAGTCTCTGGCTGAGGAGGGCTCCAGAGGGAAGGCAGCAGTCCTAGTTCACGGATCGAAGCCAGGTGGGCTTCCAGCTGGCAGCATGCCGAGGCCTGGCAGGGCACAGTATGGTGCAGCACGGGAGTCTAGGTGGAGTTCCTGGCCACTGCTGGTGGCAGTCCAAGGCCCAGCGGGATGCCAATTGGGGCTTCCTGGAGGAGTGGAGTTCCTGGTTGCTGTGGGTTGCAGGACTATGGCAGGGATAGGAGACGGGCAGGGGTTCCAGCTGTCAGCGGGCCGAGGCCGGGTGGGGCACAGATTTGTACTGGCAGGAGTCCCTGCGGAGTTCCTCGCTGCTGCTGGCCAGGGGGTTAAGCCTGTTGGGGTGCCAATTGGGGCCAAGTGGGAGTCCTGGTGGAGTTCCTGGCTGCTGCTGGCTGCGGGCCAAGACCTCGCAGGATGCCAATCAGGGTGCGGCAGTTCCCAGCATAGTGGAGTTCCTGGCCACTGTGGGCCACGTGCCTGGGGCATGGATTGGAGTCGGTAGGTTCTTGGTAGGTAGCAGGCCGAGGCCGGGAGTGGGCACAGATCCACGCTGGGTGGCAGGCCACCTGGTCTGGCAGATAGGGAGGGTGTGCGCTGCTCAAGTCTTCCTCCCTCAGTTTCAGCATAGGTCAGACGTCTGTTGCATCAGGTAAGGGAGGAAGGGTGGCCTGGAATTTCAGAATGGTGGAAAACTTTGGTTCAGTTTTTCTGCCTGAAGATTGGTTTCTTGAAGTCATAGCTTGCCTCAGATGTGACCTGCAGTTATCACTTCTCTCTCAGCTGGGCTCCCAGTCTTCAGCTCAATTGAGCTATTTCTGGAGGTTATCTTTCCTTTTGGACAGGAGCCTCTGTTGGAAGCTGCTTCTAGTCGGCTATCTTGCCCCTCCGCCGCAAATATTTTTGTTTCAAAATGATTTTTGGTCTTTTAGTATATGCTTCTAAGCATATACGCTTAGAAGAGGAATTGCTGGTTCAAATGGCATGTCTATGTTTTGATCCCTGAGTGTTCTCCAAACTTCCTTCCAAAAGGAACGTACTAGCTTGCATTCCCACTAGCAGTGAAGAAGTATTCCCTTTTTCTCCACATCCACACCAACATCTATATATTTGGGATTTTGTGATGTGGGCTACTCTGACTGGAGTTAGGTGATATCTCAAAGTGGTTTTGATTTGCATTTCTCTGATGATTAAACATGATGAAAATTTTTTCATGTGTCTGTAGACCATGTGCCTCTCTTCTACAGGGAAGCTTCTATTCATGTCTCTTACCCAAAATGAAATGGGATCGCTTTTTTCTTGTTAACAAGTTTGAGTCCTCTGTGAATTTGTGGATTCTAGTTATTAGAACTTTGTCAGAAATATAACTTGCAAAAATCCTCTCCCATTCTGGGGGTTATTTGCTTTGCCTAGTTTGTTCTTGGCAGTGCAGAAGCTTTTTAATTTTATTAGCTCCCAGTAATGTATTTTTGATCTTGCTTCAATTGCCCAGGGTGTCCACCTCATAAAGTATTCTCCCAGGCTAATTTTTTCCACGTCTTTCCCCTGCAACTTCTCCAAGAATTTTTATAGTTTCATGTCTTAAGTTTAAGTCCTTTAACTAGTGAGAATCAATTTTTGTTAGAGGAGAAAGGTGTGGGTCCTGTTTTAATCTTCTATAGGTCAACAGCCAATTCTCCCAGCACCATTTGTTAAATAGCGAATCTTTATATATGTATAAAGAATATATATATATTCTTATATTATATATATAAAGAATATATATATTCTCTTTTTTTAAGGACTTATCAAAGACTTTTTTTTTCCCTTTTATTTATTTATTTTTTGTGTACTGTTGTTGCAGTTTTTGACCACGGCCAGGTTGAACCCACCACCACCAGTATATGGGGCTGGCACCCTACTTCTTGAGCTACAGGTGTTACCCAAATTTATATTTTTGATAGGCTTATCAGAGAGCAAATGACAAAAAGTGTCTGAGTTCACCTGTTGGTCTTCAATCCAGTTCCATACATCTACCTCTCTATTTTTGTGCCAGTACCATGCTATTTTGATCATTATCAGTTTATAGTACAATCTAAAGTCTGGAAGCTTGATTTCTTCCAATTGGTTTTTATTTCTGAGTAATGTCTTTCTTATTCGAGTTTTTTTTTTTTTCTGTTTCCATATAAATGCTGCAGGTTTGTGAGTGTTAATTTTGTATCCTGAGACATTGCTGTATTCTTTGATCACTTCTAGGAGTTTTGTAGTTGATTCCTTGGGGTTTGTAGGGAATATATCCCAGAAGATATATAAGCATTTCCTCTGCAAAGAGTAACAGTTTGATCTCCAGTGGTCCTATATGGATCCCCTTGATTGCCTTGTCTTGCCTGATGTGATGGCTAAGACTTCCATTACAATTTTAAAAAACAGTGGAGACAGTGGACATCCTTGGCTGGTTCCTGATCTGAGTGGAAATGATTTCAGTTTTACTCCATTCAATATGGTATTGGGTGTGGGTTTGCTGTAGATGGCCTCTATCAATTTAAGAAATGTTCCTTCTATACATATTTTCTTAAGTGTTCCAATCAAGAAAGGATGCTGGATATTATCAAAAGCTTTTTCTGCTTCAATTGAAAGAATCATATGGTCTTAGTTTTTTAATTTGTTTATATGATGTATTATATTTATGGATTTACATGTATTGAACCATCCTTGGGAGTCTGGGATGAAACCCACTTGGTTGTGATGTATGATTTGTTTGACTTGTTGTTGGATTCTGTTTGCTAGGATCTTATTGATTATTTTTACATCAATATTCATTAGAGATACTGTTTTATAATTTTCTTTTCTTGTTGGGTCTTTTCCTGGTTTCAGAATCAGGGTGATATTTGCTTCATAGACTATGTTAGGAAATATTCCTTTTTTTTCTATGTTTTGGGAAAGGTTAAGTAATATAGGTACTAGTTTCTCTTTAAAAGTTTGGTAGAATTCTGATGTGAGCCCATCTGATCCTGGACTTTTCTTTATGGAGAGATTTCTTATATTTGATGCTATTTCAGAAACTTGTTATAAGCTTCTTCAACATTTTCACTTCTTTCTGGCTAAGTCTATGAAGGTGACATGTTTGGGAGCTCCTGAAGTTGTGGTTAATCAGCCCTTTGTGAAGGTTCTGGGACTGATGACTGCAGCTTTTCCCCCTATAGCTTTGCAAAGGACCTGTACAATATTACCATGTGAGGCTAGTGAAGTCTTAGGTGTGGAGAAATACAGGCAACTACAATACACTTCCTTCCCCATGTACAATAACTGGAAGATGAAAATCAACCCTTCTCATTACAAGACAACCAGGGTACCACCCAAGAGGGTCCTTGGGTGATTGGCCCAGGTTAGGTGTTCCAAACCAAATGACCCAGTACGAACTCTCAAATGGGAGAGTTCGAATGGTCTCCAGCAACTAGATGGCAAGCTCTACTGGCTGCTCAAATTTGAGTCACTCTAGTGCTCTGTGGAGTCAGAAAGTCCCTCCCAGTAGCAGAGTTGGATCAGGAGTCCATGTCTTTTTCTCCACCTTGCTCCCTTTTCACACCCTGTCACTGGTGATCCCACCGGGTTGATGTCCTGTTCCCTCCAATAAGCAGATATGCCAGGGCTTTGTGCCTGTCAGAGTCAAAGGAAGGTTAATGCCCCCACTTCCCAGCCCCTATGCTCTGCCACCAGCTGGCTGGGGGAGGTAAGGCCTACCTGACTCATGTACTCAATTGCAACTGGAGAGTGTTCCAGCTGAACTCAGTCTAATCCTGAGGATAACAAGTTGGCAAAAGCTTTTCTCCCTCAGCTACTGTGCCTTTGCCCCCGCTGCTCTGCAGCACCAATATCCCTATAGAGAGAAGTCTGTTTATTCTGGCAGTCCTCAGGGTTGGGGAGGTGTCTCTTCAAGATCAAATCCCAGCAGGATCACTCTGTTGTTGCTGAATGTTTGTGGGAAGTGACCCTGCACAGCTCCCAGGCAACTGCCACAGACAGGGAGTTAGCTGTAGGAGCATCTCCGGGAGCACAGGGCACACAGACCCAGCAGCAGGGCAGGAGTTGCTGTACAAATTTCTGGCAGTGCAAGGTCCTCGTTGACTTCCACAAGAAGAGTGCACAGCCCACGACTCTGTCATGGTGGGCTGGAAGTGCAAAGGCTCTAGCAGTATGGAGCGTGGAGCATGCAGCTGTAGCACGGCTGGTTCACAGCTCTGGACCTGGTTGGGTGTAGGACGCTTGGTCTGATAGGGCAGTGCCACTGCTCATGAGCCTCCTCCAAAGTCTCTGCAGGGCTTTGGCTTCTAGATCAACAGGCAAGGGGGAAGGAGTGGACTGGAATTTCAGAATGGCAGGGAAAACATTAGTTCTATTTTCTTGCTTTGCAAGAGAGTGCTAAGCGTCACAACAGGGTCCCTCTGGGGAAGTATCCCCACTTCTTACAACTCTCACCTGTGGGGGGAGATAAGATGTCCTCAGTTCACTGCTCACCTATAGAAAATATGGAGGAGCAAACAAAGAGAAAAAAAAAAAAGAGAGAGACAACCCTCTTGGGGGAAGGGATGGACACTTTTCCTTTGGGATGGATTTTGTACCTGAAGTTTGCTTTCTTGAAGTCGCAGCTTGCCTCAGCAGAGGTGACCTGCAGTTATCACTCTTCTCACTCAGCTCGGCGCCCAGTCTTCAGCTTAACTGGGTATTTTCTGGACATTATCCTTCCCTTTGGATGGGAGCTTCTGTCAGGGGCTGGCTCCAGTTGGCCATATTGCCCCTCCCCCTAGATTTTTTATTTTTGGGCAGTTTTTGGCCAGGCCGAGTTTGAAACTGCCACCTCAGGTGTATGGAACTAGCGCCCTACTCCTTGAGCCATAGGCGCTGCTCCTATACTATCTTTAATAGCATATTGGTTCCAATGATATGCATCAGGAATTGTTGTGAAAGATTCTCAAAAAGTAAATCTGGCTGGTGGGCTTTAATATTATGGACTATGGAGACATCACCACCTGCTCTTGTTAACATTGGAGTGACAGGACTCCAGCCACCTCTTACTGGATCATCCCACCCAGAAATATTATTTTGAAGGCACAGTGAGACAGCAAGGGATTCCAAGAGCCAAAGGATGTCAGTATTGAAGGACACAGAAATTGGGAGTGAGGGAGTCCAATGACCTAGGGACAAAGCCTAAATGTGCAATCCCAAAGAAATCAAGCACACATGACAGTCTACCCCACACCCAATTGGCACCTCCTGGTGGCAAACTATGGACTGAACTGAGATCTGGGAGGATCTATTTCTACAGATAAGATAAGTGAGGAGAAATAGGAGGAGCTGAGATGCTACTGGTCTCTGGATTTCTTGCAGAAACTTGTCCTATGGGAAAGGACTGCACACAAGGAAGTCATCTACTATATTTTGAATTTGGGAGCTTTCTGGAGCTGTATTGGGTGGACCTGATCTGACAGGCAAACTTGAATGGTATAAGTGGGCTGGGTTTGGACCTGGAGATGCTTGGTGGGAGGCCAATATCTGGGACACCATCATTCTGGGTGAACCACAGGAAAAGATCAGCCCCTAGCATCCCAGTAGTTGACTGGCTCTGACTCTGCCTACTAAGCCGGGGCAGACACCCTTTGGCTGACCCCTACAGAGACACAAGCAGGTGAGTCAGACAAATCCCACCAATTGCATAAACCCCTTTATGTCCTCAGGGAACTGTTTGTGGTGTGGATGTGTGTCTCCCATCAAGTATGGCATAATCTTCAGAACCCCAACCTGTTGGATTGAACTGTCATGCAAAATCCCTGCCCAGATTAATTAAAATCAGATAAATCAAGAACAAAAGACAGGGCCTCCACAGAATCTAGCTACTAACTTCTTGCCTCCATGACATGCATCTAAGACGTGTGTTTTATTTTATGTATTTATTATTTTAGAGAACAATGTGTTTATTTATTTATTTTTATTAAATTGTAGCTGTGTACATCAATGCAATAATGGGGTTCAATGTGCTGGTTTCATATACAATTTGAAATATTTTCACCAAACTGGTTAACATAGCTTTCACGGGATTTTCTTAGTTATTGTGTTAAGACATTTTTATTCTACATTTAGTAAATTTCACATGTTCCTTTATAAGATGCACTGTAGGTATGGTCCCACCAATTACCATCTTTCCACCCATCCTCCCTCTCCCCTTTTCCCATATTCTTGAGCTATAATTGGGTTATAACTTTCATATGAAAGCTATAAATTGGTTCCATAGTAGGACTGAGTACATTGGATACTTTTTCTTCCAATCTGAGATACTTTTATTTTTGGCTTCCTAACCCCAGAATACTACCTGGAGTGCCATTTGGCAATATGCTTTTCTTCTTTTTTATGACTTAACTTTGTTTTTCACTTTTTCTTTTGTATTTTTTTATTTTTTACTATCAAGGTTTTGTGTTACAAGTTTTCCTGCCTTGTTTTCTCTCTACTTTTCTATTTTTTCTTTCTTTTTGTGGCTTTTCTTTACTTTTCTTATCATTTGCTCATAAATCCCTTAAATGATAACCAAAGTATCCCTTTTTTATCTGTTTTTTTTTTTATTTTGTTCTTTATTTTATTTCTGTTACAGAGACCTGCTCTTAGGCACTGGCTGAGGCACAATGACATTGGCCTGGCCCACAGAGGCCTCAAACCCTTCGGTTAAAATGTCTCTCTAGCATTGGCTCCCTGAAGGATCATATTGGCAGGTCCTCAATGAAACACACAGCACTGTTTTTATATATGGTGAAGACAATGTCTTGCTCTTGCTCAGAACGGTAAGAAGCTGCTGACCTCAAGGGACTCATCTACTGCAGCTCCTCATATTCCAAGGTTGCAGGTGTGGGTCACCATGCCCTGCCTAACACCATTATTATTACTGTTTTACTTCTTCCATCTTTCTCCTTTCCTTTTTTAATTTTTCTTTTGTTATTATTCTTTATCTTTTTTCCCCCCTTGCAACACTTTTCTCTTCTATTCCTTTTGCCCTTAAACCAAAAGGCCACTACAAAACTCAAGCATAGAGATAAGCAATAGTAAGAAGATTGAGGAAGAGAGAAGAGAAAGTAGGGGAAAGAAATAAAAAAGAAGAAATCACACACAAGTAATGAACAAAAAAATTCTGGCAATATGAAAAACCTCCCAATGGGATCATGAGGCATCTGACACAGTGGATCCCACTTACAATGAAATTATGGAAATGACAGAAAGGGAATTTACAGTATGAATGGCAAAAACAGAATGGAATAGAAGGGAAAATGGAAAACCACCCAAAGGAAATCCAAAACTTGCCCAAAGAAATGAATAAAGACATGATGAAATTAGAATGGCTATACTAGAGCTTAAGTAATTGAAGGACTCTTTCAGGGAATGTAAAGATGAAGTAGAAAGTATCAGTAACAGATCAAACCATGGAGAAGAGAGGATCTCAACATTATAGGATGAGGCTCTTGAGCTTACTTAAGCATTTAAAGAGGCATAAAAGAACAGACAAAAAGCAGAGTAAACTCTTAGAGAATTATGGGACTTCATGAAGAGTACAATCATATGGATTATAAGTATCCCAATCATCAGCAAAGATCCTGAACCACTCCAGCCAGCAGTAAGCACGAATTTTTTTTAGGGGTAGATTTATGAAGGTGACAGCTGACTTCTTATCTCAAACTTATGCACCAGAAGAGATTGGGCTCTGAATTTCAATATACCAAATCAAAACAACTTCCAGTGTAAGATCTTGTATCCCAAAAAACTAAGTTTCATATTTGATGGAGAAATAAAATGTTTTACTGAAAAGCACTCATTAAGGAAATTTGGCACTACCAGACCACCTCTGCAGGAAGTCCACAAGCCCATACTACACAGAGACTGTCATAGTGGAACTCCAGCAATGTAAAGACAACTGGAAATTAAAGGTTAAAGGCTAGATTCCATAATGGCCCAAGTGAGAAAACTAGGTGTCAGACCTCCACATACAAGACAAACAGAACTTCACAAAATTATCAGATCTGTCAATAAAGGTGAATGGCTTGAATTCCCCATTAAACGGGCACAGGCTGATTGACTGGATAAAAAAGCACAAGCCAACTATTTGATGTCTTCAGGAATCACATATAACTACTAAGGAAAAAATATGAGTCAGGGTAAAGGGTTGAAAAACAGTAATTCAGGTAAATGAACATCTGAAGAAAGGAAAGGTTGAATTTTGTTTTTAGATACAAATGGATTTAAAACAACAAAAGTAAAGAAACACAAAGATGGACACTATAAGTCAGGGAAACAATATAATAGGAAGATATATCAATTCTAAATATGTATTCATCCAACTTAAATCCTCTCAGATTTATTAAATTAACCTTAAACTCTCTGAACAATGTGATATCTTACACACTTTATTAGCTGTGGAGTTCTATATCTCACTGATAGATTTGGACAGATCTGATAAATAGAAACTAAACCAGCCAACGAGGGATTCCAACATGGCCCTAGAACAATTAAGCTTAATAGGCATATACAAAGCATACTACCCCAAAACTATTGAGTATTCAATTTTGCTAGCTCATGGGTCATACACCAAAATTGACTATATCCTATGCCACAAATCAAACCAAAATGAAATAAAAGTATAGAAATTATGCCATGTATCTTTTCAGACCATAAGGAATAAAGTTACAAGTCAACTTGAACAAAAACCTTATGCCCCCACCAAGTAATGCAAACTTAATAACCTTATGCTGAATGATAGCTAGGTTAAGGAAGAGATAAAGAAGGAAATCACAAAATTTCTCAAGCATAAGGACAATGAAGCCATAAGCTACAAAAATCTGTGAGGTATTGCAAAGGCAGTTTTTTTGTTTGTTTGTTTTTTGTTTTTAAGAGACACAGTTTCACTTTATCACCCTCGGTAGAGTGCCATGGCATCACAGCTCACAGCAACCTCCAACTCCTGGGCTCAAGCGATTTCTCTTGCCTCATCCTCCCAAGTAGCTGGTACTACGGGCACCTGCCACAATGCCTGGCTATTTTTTTGTTGCAGTTTGGCCAGGGCTGGATTATGAACCTGACACTCTGTATATGAGGCTGGCACCCTACTCACTGAGCACAGGCGCCACCCTGCAAAGGCAGTTCTAAGAGAGAAATTTATTGCATTATGTGCCTATATCCGAAAAAAAAAAAAAAAAAAGAACATCAACAACCTAATGAGTCATTTCAAGGAAATGGAAAAAGAAGAACAATACAATCCAAAACTTAGCAGAAGAAAATTAATAACCAAAATTAAATCCAAAATGGTACACCAATACTACTCAAGTTTACAGGCAAATTAAGGGCACAGTACCCTTCCCAGTAGCTTCAAAGAAAATGAAATACCTGGGAATATATTGAACAAAAGAGGTAAAGAATCTCTACAGAAAACATTATGAAGCCTAGAAACAAGAAATACAGGAAGACACTAATGATTAGAAGAACATAGCATACTTGTGACTGGGAGCAATCAGCATTGTGAAAACGTCCATACTACTTAAAGCAAACTACAAATTTAATGCAATTCCCATTAAAATACTACATCACACTGTGAAGAATAAAAAAAAAAATAGTTGTATGTTTTCTATGGTATGAGAAAAAGCCCTTTATAGTCATGGTAATTCTTAGCAATAAATACAAACCCAGAGGCATCACTTTGGCAGATGACAGCTTATATAATAATTTCACAGGGATCAAAACAGCATGGTATTGCCACAAAAATATAGACATAGATTTTTGGAAGAGAATAGAAAATATAAACATGAAATCAGCATCATATTTCCATCTAACCTTCTATAAACTAAAGTATGCACTGCAGAACAAAATCCCTATTCAACAAATAATTCTGAGAAAGACCATATGTAAAAGATTGAAACTGCTTCTGTGTCTTTCAACAAAAATTGACTCACAATGGATAAAAGGTTTAAATCTAAGAGACTAAATGATAAAAATCCTAGAAGAAAGTGTGAGAAAAACTATTGATGATATTGGCTTAGGTAAAGATTTTATGAAGAAGATTTCATAGACATTCACAACAATACAAATAAATGGGACTTAATTAAACTAAAAATCTTCTGCACTGCTAAGGACATGATTACAGGAAACAGACAACCTTTGAGTGGGAAAAGATATTTTCATGTTTCCAATGTGGCAAAGGGTTTATCGCCAAAATTACAATGGAAATTGTGCCATGATTCCCCCATACTAAAATGTTCTTACTTAAGCATGTTCTCTGCATACCCTGACCTTTAGCATAAACTTATTTTTGCCTAAAGCGACCTGGAGAGTCACGAGAATTGTATGTGAGTTGTGTATGTGCAGGAAGTCAGAAAACAGGTCTCTAGGAGAGAATGGGTTCATGATGTATTACAATAAAGACCAAAAGATTATGGTAAGGATTCTCTGTCCAGACGCTAAAGGTCATTTGATGACAGAGGTAAGGACTTGCTTAAGGTCTGTAGTTTTGCAAGAATTAGTTAAAGACATTTTGTCTGCTGTTTTTCATGTCCCTCTTTTCACTGCTGATTTTTTGATAAGTAACTTTTAACCATTTTTTCCTGCTTTATGATAATAAATACAGACCCAGTTTGTTCAGTAGGACTCAATCAGAGCTTTATGAATCTCTTCATTCTTTACACCGAATTCCTTCACAAATTCAATGGAAGAATCACAGTAGTCAGCAAAAAGGAGCAACACAATCCCATTTATTAGTGGACAAAACATATGAACAGAACCATCTCCAAAGAAGACAGAAGAATGACAAAAAAAAAAAAAAAGGAAAGAAAAATGCAAATGCTCATAGTCCCTAATTATCAGAGAAATGCAAATCAAAACCAACTTAAGATATCACATAATTCCAGCAAGAATAGCCCACATGAAAAAGTCCCAAAGCTGCATATGTTAGTGAGAGAGGCATACACTGATGCACTTTTTGTGGGATAGCAAACTAATACAGCCTGTTTGGAAAGAACTATGGAGCATCCGGAAAGCACTAAATGTAGACCTTCTACTTGATCCTTACTAAGTCTACCAAGAAGAAAAAAAAAATCATTCTACCATAAGGGCATAAGCACTAGAATGTTTATTGCAGGTCAATTCATAATCACCAAGATATGGAATTAACCAGAGTACACATCTACTCATGAATGTATTAAACTGTGGTATATGTGTACCATGAATACTATTCATATAAAAAGATGGAGACTTTACATCTTTTGTATTAACCTACATGAATCTTGAGAACATCCTCCTTAGTAAATTATCAGAAGAATGTGAAAACAAGTTTCTAATGTATTCAATTCTAATATGAAACCAGTAGCAAACAAATACACAACCACACAGAGATAAACACAATTAAACTCAAGTTGGGGGAAGGAGTGAGGGAGATTGGTGTGGTCACACATAATAGACAACATTTAAGGGTTTATGGAATATCTCCTGGGTTAGGGACACAAATATAATTTCAAGTCTACTCAACAAATGCAAACAATGTATCCCAATTGTCTGTACCCTCATACTAATCTGAATAAAGCAATAATCTATTTTTTGAGAGTTTTTTTCCTCTTTTGTCCATAGTGCCATGGCTCTGGTTAATTATGTTTTCTACTTATCCCTAGGCTTACTTAATAAGCCTTATTTTTCTAGAAAGGAAGTTATTATCACTTTTTGAGTACTTTGTAATTATACAGTAATAGTAATCAATCATGTAGGACCTCTCATTTGCTAAGTATGTTGTTCTTGCTCACAAGTCTCTCATCATATTCAATTCAAATCCACAGTCTCGTCAAATAACAAATTCTTAAAAGTCTCACCCTTTAAAGGTCATTCCCACCAACAGTTTACTATATTTAGCTGTATCAAGCAAATTGATGGAAATCAAACTTGAATCCTTGGTGCACTACATGTATAGATTATTATTTTAAATATTTGTATATGCTTCCAAAATGTTATGCAATAATAGCATTTAAATAACATGAAGACTGAAATATTATAACTTGTTTTCCTTTTTAGATCAAATAACTTATTTACAGAGTTGGTGTTTATTACTCAAACTTACGGTTTGATTTACACATATTCCGTTTGGTTATCTATTACCAAAGAAGAATAAAATATGTGTTTATGGCCATAAACAATATTATGGATATGCCAGTAGCCTTCTGACTTTTTTAGTCTTTGATTGCAAATACTGGTCAAGAATGCAAATGGAGTTGTGCAAACCTATTACTACAGCTTGGATAATGCCTCAAAACACATGGCGAGTTGATAATGCTTCTGATTTAAGTATATAGCATTGTTAATTTTTGATTGCTGTTTACTTATTTTCAAAAAAATATTTTGGGGTATTTATCTTAAGGTTTTAGTGATCATTTTAACATTAAATTTAATACTTTGGATTATTACAAAGTTAGGTGAAATATTAAAATATAGTTATTAGTTAATTCAAGTATCACAGATTTTAAAGAACTATCTAGTTTGTTTAATAGAACTTTTTAGTCATTAGTGTTGCTTAAAATAACTGTGCTAATTACTAGTTTGGACCTAGAAATATTTTTGCTGTAGATTATATTTCATTAAAATGAGTTTTTGTGAATCCATGGTTGACTTATGGAAGAGAAATATGAAAATACTAGAATTTTTTGGATATTATTTTTGTATCAACTTTAGAAAATTGTTGCTTTACATATTAATTTCATTTATTCTGTACAACAGTCACGTGAATGAGCTGTTGGTCTATCAAACCAACAAATATTGTGAAACTCAGAGATCGCCAGAGATAGCTGAGCCAGAATTTGACCTCACATACATCTAAGTCAAAAATATGGGCTATTTCATAATATTATGTTGTGTTTCAGTTGTGCATTTATGTCCATTGTGATATATATATTCCAATGTGATATATTTCCATTATATTATGTAAACACATGTGCATATTGAGGGATCTATCCCACTAAGTAACAAAAGAATTTTCTTTGTGAAGAATAGTACATAGGAAGTGCATTTATTTTTCAAATTTACTGGAATGCCAGATAGTTTTGTAAAGTAGTCATATCTGTAATGGGGAATTAAAATGCCCAACTCCTGATGTTAGGAAGACATGGGATGAATCGAATATTCTTGGTTTTTTGCTTGTTTGTTTTTCTTTTTTAGAGATGAGTTTTCACTATGTTTCTCAGATCACAAACTCAGGTTAAGTAATTTACTTCTTGCAGCCTCATGAGTAAATCCAACATTCTTTAGTTTATACACTATGGCAATTATTTTATTGCTACATTATTGCACACTTTTATGGTTTACAGTGTGATTTTCCATACATGTATACATCATAGAATGAGCAAATCAGGTTAATTAGAATATTTATCACCGAAGATGGCAGTCTGTAGCTAGCTTTCCACAGAGGCTCCTGTCCAGAAGGAGAGTTAAAGGACAGAAGTTTAGCAAGAAAGCCAATGGTTCAGATCTAATCCAAGACAGAAGGTTGAAGAACGCACATCAACCCTGCTGAGACCAGCTGTGACCCCAAGTATGCAAACAAAAGATACAAAAACCATTGCCAAGAAGATGGGAGTCCCTTCCCCCACGAGAATGGCTCGCAGTATACTCCATACAAACAAACGAGTGGAGTTCATATATCCTCCCATTTTATCCCACAGGAAAGACCCTCTAAAAACCATACCTCCTTCCCCTACTAGGGTGCCATGGCACTCTCCTGCCAGGCATAAAACTGTATAAGACTGTATATGTTCTCTACCTGCAATTTTGAACTCCCAGCACTCCCCTCCACTCTCACCCGAGGTCTGGAAGCCTATCTTCTGTGGAGTCCAGATTCTTGGGCATTTTCTTGAAGGATGTGGACAGGGCATGGGCTATTGCTGATCTGTGCTGATTCTCTGGCATGGAGAGAGGAGGTGATAGTCCAGAGAGAGAGAACCACACAGGAATGGCGGTGCCCTGGGGCATAGAACAGCAGCTTCCGTGGGAACAATAGAGCTCACACCCCTGAGAATATTTTTGAAAGGACACTCCCAGTCTCTCTTGGCAACCAGAGGAAGCTGGGCATCTTCTTCATTAGCAGCCACTGGTGGAACAGATCTGGGATGGAAACACAGGTCCCGTGAGTAAAGGTGCTACAAAATTCTAAGTAAAGAAACAGCTGAAAATATTAACAAATGGAAAAACATGCCATGCTCACACCTAGGAAGAATCAACATTGTTAAAATGTACTTACTACCCAAAGCTCTATACAATTTTAATGCAATCCCTATTAAAGCTCCATTGTCATACTTTAAAGATCTTGAAAAAATAATACATTGTGTTATATGGAATCAGAGAAAACATTGAATAGCCATGACATTACTCATAAAAACAAAGCAGGAGGAATTATGCTACCAGACCTCAGATTATACTACAAATTAATAGTGATCCAAACAGCATGGTATTGGTACAAAAACAGAGAGGTAGATGTATGGAACAGAATAAAGAACCAAGAGATGAACCCAGCTACCTGCTGTTATTTGATCTTTGACAAGTCAATTAGAAATATTCAGTGGGGAAAGATTTCCTAGTTAACAAATGGTGCTAGTTGAACTGGCAGGTGTCCTGTAGAAGACTGAAACTAGACCCACTCCTTTCACCATTAACTAAGATAGACTGTCACTGGATTAAATATTTGAACTTAAGACACAAAACTATAAAAATACTAGAATAAATTGCAGGGAACACACTTGAAGAAATCAACCTGGGTGAATATTTTATGAGGAGGACTTCCCAGGCAATTGAAGCAGCATCAAAAATAAAAATACACTATGGTACCTGATGAAACTAAAAAGCTTCTGCACAACCAAGAACACAGGAAGTAAAGGAAGCAGAGAGCCCTCAGAATGGGAGAAGATATTTGCAACTTATGCCTCTGACAAAGGTTTAATAACTAGAATCCACAGAGAAACGTATTAGCAAGAAAAGAACAACTGATCCCATCTCAGAGTGGGCATGGACCCTGAAGAGAAACTTTTCTGAAGAAGAAAGGAACACGGCCTACAGACACATGAAAAAATGCTCATCATCCTTAATCATCAGAGAAATGCAAATGAAAACTACTTTGAGATATCATCTAACTCCAGTAAGATTATCCCACATCACAAAATCCCAAAACCAGAGATGCTGGCGTGGATATGGAGAAAAGGTACCACTTCTACGTTACTGGTAGGAATGCAAACTAATACGTTCTTTTTGGAAAGATATTTGGAGAATACTTAATGATCTAAAAATAGATCTGCCATTTGATCCTATAATTCCTCTACTAGGTATATATCCAGAAGACCAAAAATCACATTATAACAAAAATATTTGTATCAGAATGTTTATTGCATCACAATTCATAATCTCTAAGTCATGGAAGAAGCCCAGGTGTCCATCGATCCACAAATGGATTAATAAAATGTGGTAAATGTACACCATGGAATATTAAACGCAGCCTTAAAGCAAGATGGAGACTTTACCTCTTTCATGTTTACATGGATGGAACTGGAACATATTCTTCTTAGCAAAGTATCTCAAGAATGGAAGAAAAAGTATCCAGTGTACTCAGCCCTACTATGAAACTAATCTATAGCTTTCATATGAAGGCTATAATCCAATTATAGTACAAGAATATGGGGAAAGGAGTAAGGGAGGGGAGGGGAGGGGTGAGGATGGGTGGAGGGAGAGTAATCAGTGGGATCACACCTACGGTGAATTTTACAAGGGTACAGGTGAAACTTACTAAATGTAGAATATAAATGTCTTAACACAATAACTAAGAAATTTCTATGAAGGCTATGTTAACCAGTTTGATGAGACTATTTCAGATTGTATATGAAACCAGCACATTGTATCCCATGATTGTATTAATGTACATAGCTATGATTTAAAAAAAAAAAGGATATTCATCACCTTAAACATTTATCATTTCTTTGTTGTGAGAACATTCAAAATCTTCTCTTCTAATGATTTGAAATATACAATGCATTTTTGTTAGCTATAGTCACTATTCTGTATTACAGTTAGATAGGAGGTCTCTAGTAACTACTATTATACTCTGAATTTCTACGAGATGAAACTTTTTAGGTTTCACATGTGAGTGAGATCCTCCAGTATTTGTCTTTCTTTGCATGGCTTATTTCACTTAGCATGTTTTCCAGGGTCATCCATGTTGTCACACATTATAGAATCTTACTCTTTTTATGGCTGAAGAGTATTTCATTGTGTATATATACCACAGTTTCTTCATTCATCCATTGATGGGCATTTAGGTTGATTCCATATATTGGCAATTGTGAAAGTGGTGTGATAAAAATGACAATGCAAATGTCTTTTCAACATACGATTAATTTTATTTCCTTTGGATCATATGATCTATTTTTAATGTTTTCAGGAATCTTCATACTATTTTCCATAATGGCTGTACTAATTTACATCCCCACCAACAGTATATGTGCATTCCCTTATCTCACTAGGCAATATTTTTGTACTTTATATGGGAGAATAAAACTAGTTATTTTTAGTTATAAATCTTAAACAGGTGATAAGAGACATAATACATTCATTCACACTTAAGTTACAGAAACTCAAATTATTCATAGGTAAAAGACTATTACTGGTTTATCGCATAAGTTCATGTAATTTCTTTAGTGAGAAGGGTTTTTTTTCCCTTTCTAAAATCTTGACAGCAACTTGTTCATTTTCTGCTGTTTTTTTTTTTTTGTATGTTATTGAACATTGTTTTCTCTTTTCTTATGTATTGTTAAAGCAGGATAAAAATTGCATGTTGCATTCAAATTAATGAATCATTTTGGTGAATTGATACCAAAAATATTTTTTGTAATAGGAATCAAAATTTACCTTATTTATTTTGAAACCTAAAATTTTAACTTAAAAATTGCAGAAGTAACTTTAGCTTCTTGAGCAATAATAAAAGTGGAATAATACTAACAAGAAGAAACAATAAAAATATAAAACAAATATAAAATCACCAATAACTTTTACAATTTAGAGGAAACTATTCATCACTATATGTAAGTAAGTTTATTTTAAGCTGAGAGCAACACAGTGTCAAACTGAAAGTGGTTTAAACAAATAGATGGTGGATGAATAGTTAAAGGGTTTGTAATTGTGCTGCTTAAGCACATCAGAGTATCAGCATAGCTGCTTCACATTTCTTTTAGCTTTCCATCCAGGGTTATTGTGGTAAGATGGTTGCCACATTTCCAGACAGGTTCTCATATAACCGAAAACTTCTATACATGAAAACAGTAGGAGAGGTTTCCTAACATGTTTTTACTTTTTTATTATACTGAGAAGCATTCCTTTAGAGCTCCTAGGAGACCCTTTCTTATCTCATTGGCTAAAATTGGATAACATGCTCACTCCTAAATTAATCACTAGAAAAAGATAGTAAACTTACTGTAACTGGTATGGATCAGTCATGCTCCTAGTACTCAGGACTTAGTACATTCTGTCTGATATTGGACTGATATTATGGCTCTTATAGCAGGGAGGAAGGAAGATTATGTTTATTGAGTAAGGAACCAACACAGTACCTATTATACAGCACCTTCTGAAATCTTGTTCTTGGTCAAGTGTGACAAAAGTTTGATACGTTGTTAGGTATATGTCAACATTTTAGTTGGTAACAAATAGGGAGATATATCTACCAATATATTGTATCAGTTCAAAATTGATTTTATTTTTTTTTATTTTGCTATTTTTGGAACATTTTTGGAGTAGTCTGATTTTTACAATTATTGTGAGTAATCATTAAAGATTTATTTTGGGAATAAACAACTGGGTAGCAGTATAACATATACTAGGCAAATCAGAAGTGAATGGCCTTAGAACAAAATAGATTCATCAAAGTAGAAGGATACAAATTCTGCAACAAGCTTTATTCGGGAGGAAAAGGTTCAAATGGCTGAAAAATAATGAACAACTGTGCTGAATAAATTAACCAGCTGGTTGGCAGCACGTCATTTGACTTGTGTAAAAGGATATTATAAAGTATTAGTAAGACACATTCATTTACAGGTGCTCCTTTGTTAGTGCTATCAGTTGATAAGCAGAATTAGATAATATCAGGATTTATACCCCCTAAATCTCAGATTTAAATACAGATTTTGACAATTAGTAATAAAATGTACTTACACAAACCAGTATTTAGCAGGCATACTTAGGAAAAATTATCTCAGAAATGCTGTTCTGCACTGTAAATGGCCTTTGGAATTCAAATTGCATTGTAAATGACATTAGATTTAAATAATGATCTATTTTGATAGTGAAAATTTTTGTAAGAACTGGTGAAGATTGGTCTTCTTTAAAGTCACCAGTGTAGGAAGGTTCAACGTGAGATATTTCAGTTTTACAGTGGCTTTATTGGGGTATTTAAATGCATTTTTATTATAGTATTTTGAACTCATGATAGGTTCACCAGGGTGTAACCAGGAGTGTGACCTCATCATAAGTCAAAGGACATTCATATATATTAACGTCATTGTAATTAAAATTTTAGAGTTCACATGTACTTTTTCTTTTTATTGAATCATAGCTGTGTATATTAGTTCAATCATGGGGTACAGTGTGCAGGCTTCACATGCAATCTGAGATATTTTTATCAACCTGATTGACATAACATTCATGACATTTTCTCGTTTACTATGTGAAAACATTTTTGATCCATATTTAGAAGTTTTCTCCTGACCCTTCAAATATGTACTACACATGTGATCTCACCCTTTGTCCCATCTCCCCCCATCCTCTCCCTCCCCTTCCCTCCCTCTCCCCTTTCCCCGTCTTCCTGTGCAATAAATGGGTTGTAGCCTTCACTTGAACGATAAAGAATTTGTCTCATATTAGGG
>CAUYON010121061.1:0-10071 GCA_963573935.1 Arctocebus calabarensis
TAAAAAATCATCCCATTTTGGAAATTCAGAGATTCAGTTGCCCTTATTACCAGCCTTTCTTCAGTAACCTCTGGATTCCTTGTTTGATCTCCTGGGTTCTCACCCCATAAACGATAGGGTTGAGGGCTGCAGGGATGACATGATGGAGGACATTAAGCAAGACTTGCACATCAGGGGAAATCTTCTTCTTAACCACATGTGTGAGGACGAAAACCAGAAGGATGGTGCTGAAGAAGAGGATGAGGATGAAGTGGGAGCCACATGTGCTTAGGGCCTTGGTCACAGCACCCTCTGCCTTGAGTCTCAGCACAGCTCTCAGTATGAGGATGTAGGAGAGGAAGATGAGGACAAGGTCAGATCCTAGCAAAGTCCAGCCTGCAGCAAATTGGTAAAGGCGATTGATAGTGACATCATCACAGGAGAGCCTGGAGACAGACATATTAGCACAGATGCAGTTCTCAATGACATTGATCCCACAGTAGTAAAGTCGTGCTGAGAGAATGGGAATGGGCACAGTTATAAAGACGTTCCTGACCAAAATAAAGATGGCAGCTTTGACTGCAAATTGGTCAGTGATCATGGATGTGTATCTCAGTGGGTGGCAGATGGCTATGTAACGATCATAGGCCATGACCATGAACGTGCAGGATTCCATAGCTAGGAAGCAATTCATGATGTACATCTGGAGGAAACAGGCAGAGAAACTGATAGACCTGATGTCAAACCAGAAGATGGCCAGGACCTTCGGGATGACGGTGAGGCAGAGCACGATGTCCAGCAGGGAGAGGAGGCTGAGCAGGTAGTACATGGGCTGGTGCAGAGCAGCCTCCAGCCAGATGGTGATCAGGAGGGTGGCGTTGGCCCCCATGGCCAGGAGGAAGAGGAGGCTGAGGGGCAGGGACAGCGAGTGCTGCCAAATCAGCGATCTGACAAAACAGTTCAGGAGGAAGTTTGGAACATCAGAAGAGATGGTCCCATTTTGGTGTGCTCTCATTTTTTCTTTTTTGGTCATATATTTCACTACTTTCTTTCAGTGTACTGTAACATTAGAATTAAAAATTAGCTGTTGACTCTAGAGACACAAGGATAAAATATACATTTTTCTAGGTGTAATTTTTTGATCATAGCAGATTATCTAGACCCAAGTGAATTTATCTGTTTATCCTCAGTGCTATGTTACTGAGGGATTCCTGTCACTTTAAATAGAAGAGTGAACTCAGGTAGTATAATTCATCTATATGTATTTTATTTTTATAGTGTTTGTTTTCCAAAGAATTGTCATAACTATAAAGAAAGTAAAAAGAAGACACTAACAAGGAAAATACTTTTGTGTGATAGGTGAGGCTCTCAATTTGTATCCATTTTCTTCTTTGTTTTCTTTTTTATAGACATATCAACTACCATATCTATTATTTAACTAGTTGCAGTACTCACAAAGATAAATGTCCCAGGTTTCCATTATAACCTTTCAACTCTATTGACTTTGTTTAATTAAAGAATTTGATTTATACACTGAAAATAAAGTTAATTTCCTTTATATCTAAATATTGCTTTTGATAGGTATAAAAACAGCCAAATAATTGATTTATTTCTGTTTATTACATAGCTCTTCATATTTGTAGGATTTCCAACATCAGGAATTAATAGCTTTAAAATGAACTAAAGTAATTCAACATAATTATGAGGGAGCAATATTTATGTTAAACTAGATGGCAAATTGAATCCTCTGACAGTAGTAGCATGGGAATGATGAAGTTCATCCTTAAAGGTGTTTTACTCCCTTTCTATTTCTATTTTCCATCTTGAATATAACGAACAAGGTATCCCATACATATCCTTTACAGACAGTAATTCAATTTTACGGGTATGCTCTTATCATTCAAAGTTTCACACTAGCATTTTGTTAGGTAATGGGGTCAAAAACTATCCATTCTCAAAGAAATAAAAATATTGCTTCTCTGGCAGATGATGGCTAATAAAAAAATGATAAATAAACAATAACAGAGTTATATAAATAATATGTAACATAACATTTTATATATTAAATTATTACAAAAGTGGAGGGAAGAAGTAACTCTAACATGGCGGATAAGTTGGTGAAAAATAATTACAGATAAAATGATATGCCATGTGGGTCAATATGAAAGTATGGAGATACACAAAAGTCAAGAAACATAAAATCCACACAGATGGTAATAAAGAATCCGCTCCCAGTAAGCTGATAGCCAAACAAATTTAAACTTACGTGGGTGAATCAGAAAGTATGCTGTTGACTGTGCTTCCTGGAAGTGAAATAAGGGACCATAACAATCTGTATCAAAACTTTTGTAGTGACCCATGTATTATTCTAATCCTAATTGTGCCTAATACAGAAGATCAGATGGAATTAATTTTTAAAGGTTTTCAGATCTAAGAAATATTTCCAGGATAATCACTTGCCCCACAATACTATAAAAAGGAAACAAAATTCTCCTCTGTTATAATTTATAATTTTTTGTTTTTGCAATTTTTTTGGCTGGGACTGGGTTTGATCCTACCACCTCTGGCATACAGGGTGGTGCCCTACTTCTTTGAGTCACAGGCACCACCCCTTAATTAATAATTTTTAAAATTGAATCTTTTAGAGAAGAAACAATTTTGGGGTGAAGGGAAGATGGCAAGAAAGGAAGTTGTACCAAGCCATAAACACAGAAACTGTAAACTATTTTCATACTGACAGAAACTTACACTTTGGAAGAAGTTCAAATCATTTTTTTGGCTTTAGTTACATCTTTCCTGGTCCCCAAGTGCAGTTCTTGCCCTTGCTCAGCTGTTCTTTTGCTCCCCCTGGGAGGATAAGCCAGGTCATCCTTCCCAGGTTTCCTCTCTTCTCTCCTTCAGAACCTCTCTTTTCCTATTCAGTCTGCCAGGCATGGCCCTCCCTCCTGATGTGTGGAAGGACCTGAGAGACTCTCCCAACTGCTTTCCCTTATTGATAATTGTGTACATTAGGAATGGCTTTGGCAAGTCTTAAATAAACTTTAAATAAACTGTTTCATTTACACTCAAGATATTCTGAAGTCATGGGGTAAGTTGACTATTGTAACAATTTATCTTTCACATAGACAAATTAAAATTTAGGCTCGGCGCCTGTGGCTCAGCAGGCTAAGGTGCCAGCCACGTATACCTGAGCTGGCGGGTTCGAATCCAGCCCGGGACTGTCAAACAACAATGGCTGCAACCAAAAAATGGCCGGGCAGTGTGGCGGGTGCCTGTAGTCCCAGCTACTTGGGAGGCGGAGGCAAGAGACTTGCTTGAGCCCAGGAATTGGAGGTTGCTGTGAGCTGTGATGCCAGAGCACTCTATCCAGGGTGACAGCTTGAGGCACTGTCTCAAAAAAAAAAATTAAAATTTAGTGGTTTTCCATGTTTTAAATCTGGAAGAGATAAAAGACTGAATGAATTCTTCAGGTCCAAGGCCATTGAAAATATGAATATGTCTGTGTCCAAAAACCTATTAATAGAAACATATATGTTACTTGGCATTTTCCTTTTATATATGTTTCAGGTTTTTCTTCCCCATTCTTACTCCTCAGGCATACACAATCCTAAGGGAAATTTTTCAGCACTCTGGAATGTCCCTATCCTTCCTGTTAGAACTCTGACTCCTGCTTTCCACTGTTCATAGGGCCCAATTCTTCTCTTAGTTCACTTTGATTGTTTTTCTGGTTTTGGTCTGAAGGGGCAAAACTTTAAGGATTCGATATAGATTACAAAATCATTTCCATACTGTATACTCTGATTTACATTCCGCTTTCAGAATTTCATACATGCCATCCTTCAATCTGTATTTCTCCTGTCAAGTTGTTTTGTGCTTTTCCTTGGTGGAGTGGCTATTGAGAATAGGAACACTGGAAATGGAGGATGCCTCTAACATAGCAATGCACAGAACATAATTTACACACTTGAATTGGCTATTAGAGATTGTTCACTACCTTCTGGACACTATGTTCACTAAACTCTGCCTTTACTTTTCTATTTCTCCTTGAATACATTCACGTGTTTATTCACATGTTTGCTTAGAACACTATCTAACACGACACATTAAGTCTAGAACTCACACAATTGATGCAACCCTACTACCTTTGCTTGTAGCCCTGGCTTGTACAACTTCAGGCTGTTTAATGGCTAATGTCTCTTTGAAATATGACGTTCCTCATTCAGTTTTTTTTCTTTTATTTTTTGCCCATTTCACACTCTGGTCCTACTCTCTGAAAAGTTTTTACATTGCAAAATCACAGCCCTGAATCTCATCATGTTGAGTATTTTCTTCTTCAGGAATCACAATATACTCCTAGAAAGAATGAAACAAAACTGGGAGAATCTTGCAGTGACCTTTAGAGGGTAGAACCAAATTCAAGATTTAGAGATACAGGCATGAGTATACATGGAGAAGCCTGGGGCAAAAAGTAAGTTTTTGTTTCCAGAAGAGCTTTGGGATATTTATTTTTTGTACTTGCATGAAACTTCACAGGATTACATAGGAGGATTATGGTATTTTTTCTCCTCACTCACTGATCTTCCCCCTTTCTTTCTCTATTTTTCCTGGAATGACTTGCATACTCTTCAAACATAATTCTTTGAAAAACCTACCTGGACCTACATAAATCTTTTAATAACTTACTCAGACCTAGGAGGAAAGCAGGTGAGAACACACTTGCTCTTTTCCTCCTCTCCTCTTTCAGTCTTGGTTTGCACTCAGGATCTTCCAAGGGCAGTGCTAGAGCTGAAGCTACAGAGAGATGATATTTTCTACTTCCAGCCAGGGGCAGGATGAGGAAACCAGAGAAGTCAAGGTCAAAGACTAACAGCAGAGACTTGAAGCCTAAGCTTTTCCTGGGTGTTAAATGTCACCTAACTTCAAAAGTCTCACATAGGCCTGTGTGATATCTTTGCCCCATTTAATTTCTGACATTACTGAGTGCATCCAGTGACAGGTGGATCATTGCTTTTCAGGTCCTCTTGGCATCGTTTTCTGTTTTTGGCAGAAGTAGCTTTTAGCAATTCTTAAGATTTAACAGAAATTTGTTGAACTACATACTAACTCCCACTGGCCCCCATCTGTTTTCTTTGTGTCAAACCTCTGAACTATGTAAACTAAATTTAATTCTTAGTCTATAGCTCAAGCATTTGTAAGTGGATTCTTTGTCCTAGAGTCCTAAAATTTTCATATTCACAGTCGAGAAATCCAAATTTTCTTAAACAGATATGCACTTTATAGCTCTTTTCCAACCTATCAATCTCTTATGGACAAACTTTACCTTCTCTGCATTTCTGACACTGCCAAGAACCCAGAGCAGGACAAAGGAGAGAAGATTGCAGAGATAGGCTCACACATGGGCCCCCTGGCCCAAGGCAGAATGCCATCTCTTCTACCCCATTGTCAGGCTACTTAGCAGTCTAGACCTGTGAATGGAAAGAAAAACAGTCTAGCATTGAAGGCATAGCTCTCTCAGGTCCTCTGGATAGTCTTGGCAGACCCTCCCCTCTACACCTTTTATCCAGATTCACTTACAGAGAGTGTGAAGGATGAAGTCTCGTTCTACTGATATTGGAGCTTTTCAGAATTGTTGGAGGGTAGCTATAAGCCCAAAGCCTCAGGAACTCTGCCTCCTGGGAACTTCTCAATCAATCCTCCTCTGGGACCACAGGCCCTTCTGGTGTAGATAGGTAGGCAGATGGGAGAATAAAACTTCATTTTATGAAAGAAGTAACCCCTGTCAATTCAGCCCTACATTGACTATGTGCAGAGATCTGATATACAAACTCACGTTTATATATATCCACCCTCGTATGCCTTTGCACCCTCAGCACCTTCCATGGATCCAGTGAGGTAACTCAGCAATTCTTTTGGGGCTTGCAGGACATGCTTGTTAGACAGGTACAGTCAAACCATGCTGATAAATGGATGAGTGTTAACTTTACATGACTTTGACATGGTATTATAAAATTAAAAATGCAAGAGAAAACTGAACAGAATCATACTGAGAAAGTACAATGTGCTTTACAGACAGTGAACTTGTACAATAATTTTTGCTGTAGTGAGAGATATAAAAATGAAATTTACATATAAGTAAAGATATTAGGAAACATGATTTATTCCTTTATTTTTCATTTTTGTGTTAAATATCATGTGAATCATTCATACTCCTAAAGTAATGAGAACAAGTATCAATTTCATCAAGAACCTTCTTTTGCCTTTTCATTTTTTTTCTGCACAGTCCAACCACAGTCCAACATTGCTCCTGTTTCCCCTACTGCACTCATGTTTCTCTTATTAATATTCAGTATGCTTATTTAGGTGTATATTCATATATGGTCAAACTATTTGAATATTGAATTTATAACAATCCTGTTGGGTTATACATCTGACGTTATTCCTTTTCAATCAACACTATCTCCTTCTGACCAGAGAAATGAGCAGGATATAGCCTTCTCACAATGACCACTTCGAACTAGATGCTGAAGGGCCAACTGCTACATACTGGTGCTCAGCAAACTGCAAATAACTTGTTCTTCTAGTACTGTGACTAGGCCAAACTCGATTTTAGGACAATGGTCAGGTAACCATGACACTGCTTGTGTGATGGTCAGGAGTCCCTGATAGGAACAAGCAGTGTCATGGTCAGGAGTTCCTGATATGGGATTCCTCGGACTATGTAGAAATCTGGTCTGGAGAGTGGGGACAGGAAATCAGGTGATCATAGCCTGACCTTGTAGCCTCATCATTGTCATTTACATCTCCCATCAATCACCTTAAGGCACTCAGCAGTGTATTTGTCAAGCTGACTCCTCACAGCCTGCCTACATGGTAGAGTCAGGTTCTGACCCATGCCCTGTCATTCTATGTATTGGATGTTTATTGACTGCAGTGTTTGTTTTGATAACATTTAATTGTATAGACTATATTTACAGGTGTGAGGGAATGTACTATCAATCAATGCTATGATTAGTTATTAACCCGTGTATGCCAACGTTTGAAATTTTTGCATGAAATTCATATATTTTACCTAGAAAACTATAAGGAACAGGAATTTGAAGAGAAAAAAATGACTTTATTTCATTGTTATGTGTCATTTCAAAGATAGAAGACTAAGCAAAACATTTGCTCTATTGTACACAATGTATAAAATTATGTTTCTCACCTCACAAGGTGCTGATACCTACTATTAAGTATGATAGTCAACAGAACACCTTGCCTGTAAGGCAACATTACATTTTTCACATTCAGAAATGTTGTTCTTATAACATTCAGGGCACTGCATTTGTTTCTCCTGCTTTATTTTTATTTATTTATTTATTTGTTAGATTATTTATTCATTTACTTATTTATTTAGGGACATAGTCTTACTACGTTGGCCTTGGTAGAGTGCAATGGTATTACAGCTCACAGCAATCTCAAACTCTGGGCTTAAGTGATTCTCTAGCCTCAGCCTCCCATATACCTGGGACTACAAGCACCTGAGTTGCTGGGTGATTTTTGGTAGTAATTGTCATGGTTGTTTGGCAGGCGCAGGCTGGTTGAAACCTGGCAGCTCCGGTGTATGTGGCTGGTGCCCTAGCCACTGACCTACAGGCACCAAGCCTGCTTCTCCTGTTTGTGTATCACATGATTCATGTCATCCTAATATGAAGCAAAGTTGTGCTTCTGAGGAGGTTTTCCTCTTTTGCCGAGCTCTGGATGATGATCATAGATCTCTAGAAAATGGCATACCACTATGAAACTCTAAAACTCCACTGCCTTCTCATTATATGTTTTATGCAGTTGCCAGGCATTTTATAAGACCAATAAAGAGAGTAAAAAATGACTTGACTATAATTACTTTCCATGACTGAGGCCCAATACTTATCAATGTTGCCATCCCCTCTGACTATATCACCCATGAAATGGTTATCCACTTTGATCATGTTTGGCTGCTGAACATGGATTTTTTCTTTTTTTTTCAGTTTCTGGTAGTAATGATTGACAAGACAAAGGAGATCAATACCAGCACCAGATGAAGCAGTAGTCACCACACTGTTATCATTCCATCTGCAGTCAGTATTGCCTTTGTCAGCAATTCAGTAACTGAATGTGCCTCATTCTTTTATTGTCAGAGCTACATCTAAATCCAGCACAGCTTTGCGATCCTTTCTAATTGTTGCCTGATGTCCCATTGAACTGAGCTTATCAAGCAGTGCAGTACTGTGAAAAAGTTGTCAAATACAAAATGGTATTGTCCAGGGTGTGCCCTGTAAGTGCCTCACTAAACTGAAGTACAGGTGATGCTCCAACACTGCATTCTTCATGTTTAGTGTTTGGGTTTTTACCAGGATACAGATGAAACCAGCTAATGTAGCCCAGATGTATTGCATCATAACAAAACTTACAGCTGAGCTGAACTAGCTTTCCTCTAACAAATTGTTCACAATTGTGATAACCAAAATAAGAAACCACACATTCCTCAAAGCTGAAATATGTTTCTTTGGAAACAATGTCATACATCTTTCATTCAGTGTGCTTGTAAGAGGTTGCAACTTGGAAAACTTGTCCTTTGGGTCCAAAATTGCATTGTCAGCAGTATCCAAATTAGAAAATAAAGTTTTAAAGAGGTCATATCTCATGGTGGCACTAAAAACTACACTATGCACATTTGTCCTTTGTTTCCAGACCATACACCTTCCAGGAATGGAAGAAGAAAAATTCCCCCCAAAAATTTGAATTCAGGAATTAATCAAGTCAAGACTTACACCCTTACTTTCACTATACAAGTTGAGTATGTGGCAATGAGTTCAACAACCTCATCATCAAGAAAAAGTTCGAGAATTTCTATGGGAATTTTCATTTTGGTGAAGAAATCATTTGCTGGTTCTGTAACTTGACCTGCTATGTGTTATGCAGTTAGGTCAGCTTTTTTCCATTTGTGAACAACTTTCTTTTTCTTCGATGGAGGAGGTTGCTGTGCAGTAGACAAACTTAGAACATCATCATCAAGAGTGTCCACCTCAGGTACATATGAGGGATCATCTGAGTGACACTCAGTATCAGGGCCATCTTGAATAAGATACACAGGTGTGTGCAGCAAAGAACCTGGCAGATTATTTCTTAATAATAATAATAATAATGTTCCCCTTTCTTAATCTCCTGAGTCCTCGTCATAAATGGGTGCTGCTGCATTTTCAGGTGGTTGTACCATTTTAGCACTTGCTTCTGTGCGGTCATCTGTCTCTAACAGGTCAGTTACTCTACGTAAACTTAGAGTCAGGCATCCTGAGACTTGTAAAATGATTTCAATTTAAAAAAGGTAAAAAGATATTATTAGGTCTAGTCCTAGGGATCTTGCCTAGTGCTCCAAAGCTGGATTGTGCAAAATTTCAAACCCATAACTAAAAAACAATAAAAACATCAGTATTTTCTTTTTGCAGCACAATAGCGTAATTAGTAGAGAAGTAATAGAAAAAAACAAGTATAAGACATAGCGCAGTATTTACCTGTCTTTGGACCATTCTTCAAAAATTTCCCCAAAATTCATGTCACTTTTTGACAAACACCAAGCAGGCCAGTACGTGCATCAGTGACTAACTTTGTGTACCACATGAGAACATGTAACATGAAGAGTATAGTGAGGATGGCTTTTATAATGTTTTTTAACTATAAATTTAACTTTATTATGGTTTATTTAACTTTATTGAAGGCAATACATCTTCAAATATTACTGAAATTATTACTGCATTATTTATAATAACTGCTAATATTTTAAATAACTATTTTTTAAAAGAAGTTCACTATTTCATTACATATGAGGTCAGACAATTAATTCACCCTAGAAAAAGTCCCACATGCCTCACTGCTGAATATCACTATCGTCCCCAACCTTCAAAGTGTTTCCCTTGGCTATCTAGTGACCACAGGAACACTTTTTCTAGTATGAGTTCCTAAACTTAATTGTCTGACCTTGTATAATTATCCAATCAATGTTCTAAAACCATTTGAAATAAACACAAAAGAACACTGCATGTAAACCATGTCATACAAAGTTCAGCAGTGGTTGCA
>CAUYON010121070.1:0-70060 GCA_963573935.1 Arctocebus calabarensis
ATATAGTGATCAAGAAAATGCCATGAAGGCTATCTGTAACAGTACGATCAAAACATTTCTGAATGTATATGAATCGTGCCCTATGATTGCACCAATGTACAGAATTATGATTCAATAAAATTATTAAAAAAAAAAAGAATAAAAATAAGTTACAGTACAGTCAGGTACTTGCAAAAAGGATGAAGAGTATAAAGTAATGTAAGAAGTTTAGGAAGACTTCTAATTTTCTTTTTCCTTCCTTCCTTCTTTCTTTCATTTCCCTTCCTTCCTTCCTTCCTTCTTCCTTCCTTCCCTCCCTCCCTCCCTCCTTCCTTCCTTCCTTCTTTCTTTCCTTTTTTTTTTTTTTTTTTGAGACAGAGTCGCCTCTGTTGCCAGGCTAGACTGCTGTGGTGTCATAGCTCACAGCAACCTCGAACTTTTGCACTCAGGCAATCTTGTTGCCTCAGCCTCCTAGGTAGCTGAGAGTACAGGATCCCACCAAAATACCTGGCTATCTTTTAGTAGAGACAGGGTCTTGCTCTTGCTCAGGCTGATCTCAAACTTCTGAGCTCAAGCACTCCACCACCTCAGCCTCCCAGACCATAGGATTATAGGAGTGAGCCACAGCATCTGGCCTACTTCTAAATTTCTAAACTCAAATCATTTAATTAATGCTGAAGCCAGTTCTGAGCTAGAAATTATGGAAGTAGAAACTGATGTGGTGGAGAAGAGGAGGATATCAGCCGCAATCCAGACATTCTACATTTTAATCACTGTGTGGGACAAGGCTGTAGAAGTGCAGCGGGTCATTGGAAATAATGAGTTGGCAACATGGTCGTAATCGAGTCCATGTGAGGGTGAAATTGCCAATGGATAATATATATGGTCTTAATGTTTTGCTATAAGAGAAAAGATTTGGATGACTCCATGAAGTGTACTTAGTACAAAAATGTAAGTAGAAGATGCAAGAAAGAAGATTTTAAATCATTGTAAGAAAGAACTCTCAAAACATGTTGGGAAACGTGATGGGGACACCTCAGAAAGGAAATTTTTGGTAATGTTAGAAGTTGGGGAAGGGAAAACTATTATGGATGTCAAACAGGGAGTTCCTGCATATTTAAGAGCAGGATTTGCAAACTCACGCACTCAGAGGCACTAGGTAAATAGCGTAAGTGACCAAGCAGAGTTAGCAGTAACATGGCCTGGAGTGCACCTATCCTGTTAGCACTGGACATGAGTGCGGTTCTGATTATGGCCATAAGAGAATACTGACGCAGTACTTATAGTTTTGATTAGAAGTTCAAGCAAACCGGAAATAAGAATTAGTGCAAAATATCCAACTTCTAAATAGTGACAACAGATTCAGTATCTCCAAATTTGGCCAGGTCAAATTGATCCCTGTCTGGATTTAACAACAGATTCGGATGAATTTTCCTATTTTGAGAGTTGTGGGTCTTTCAACGATGAGCTTCAAATAACTCTTGTAATTCTCCAGGTTCTAATACATAATAATTCAGTGCTTTCTTTCATTTGGAACTAATTGTATTATTTGCCATGGACTCAGTTATCTTTGGCCTTAAATCCCCCCAAACCTCACTGCATTACATTCTCTACCCCTGGAACACCCTCTCCACTTCACTCAGATTACTAGCTTCCTGTTACCTCTGTAAGGCTCAATTCATGCCCAGGTGGTTTCACGAACAACCACAGAAAGGAGAGAACTCTCATTTTTCTTGTCAGCAATTATTTTTCACACTTGTTACATGCTACCCTATTGTTAAACTGCAAACTTCTTGAAGATACTGATGACTTACCAATTTCGTGTGCTGCATGGTCTACATAATATTTAATATGTAGCAAATATTTCTTGAATGAATAACAAGACAAATTTGGAAAGATTACATAGTTGGATAAACATTTCATGTCAAGATCCAAGTAGAAGGCCTGCAGAATCGTTCTTTAGCTGTTTATTCGACCTCAAAGGATAATAATAATCATTATTGATCTTTTACAATTTATAAATTGCTGTCAAAGGTATGCTCATTTACCCTCACAAAACTCTTTAAGAGGGGCAAGTATTGTTACTAACCCTCTACCTAGAAAGATAGATATATAGAAAATACAGAAAACTATCCAATAAGAAGACTGTATTGCAGGTCACCCAATTTTCATACTTAGGTGTTTTCTTAGGATCTAAAATAAGAGGAATGTTCCTCCACTAAAATAACACCAATTAAATGCACCTGGCAGTGGTCATTGCCATCTTATAGTAAACTGCTAAAGTGTCTGATACTTCATATGTTAATTAGACAACTGCGCCCAGTTGCTCTGAAAGCTACTGACTATTTCTACTGTATAATTATAATCGTTCCATTAGCCATCTATAGATTCTTACACTTTAGATCTGATGGAATGTCTGACCCCATTTCATTCTTTAAAAAAATGAAAATCTATTTAATGTGTTAATATGTAGGTAAATGTGATTAAGATTATTTCTCTGTAAAATATTTTCATAAGAATTTACAAATTAAAAAAAAATCCTACAACCTGACTCAGATTACATGGGCCTGACTTTTGGATCAGAAAATATGATCATGATAGGAGCTTTCTGGTTGTGGAGAATTTAAACCGTGAATTTAAGAAGTGATTTCTTTTATCTTTCGTTCAAATTGCATGAGTTGGCAAATCAACAATACCGTATTTCATTTCAGCTTTCACATAATTTATTCACTGCTGCAAAGAGACAAGACCCTCTAGGGAATGTCCCAAATCTATGTAATGTTACCTCTTACTATAGTTTCCATTTAGCTACAGCTGACAGATGTGACAAAATTGCAAGTAGCCAGGCAACTTCCCCAACTGGGCTACAGAAGCAAATCCCACAGCTGCACAGAAGAAAGACTGCAAATTATTCCATACTCAGGTTAAATTATTTCAAGTTAATTTGCACTTGAAGTTCTCTCTCCAAAGACACCTTTATTCCTCAATGTATCATAGAGCTGTTCTGGGCTGATTCTATTTAGGTTGAAAACAACACTTCAAATTGGAAATCATCCAACATTGAAAGGAAGTACAAAGATTAGGGAATTTGCTGATTTCAGAAATGGTAATGTGAAGAGAGAGCAATGTTAATTATAGAAAATAGCAGTCCTAATCATTTTAAATAGATAAAATTAAAGAATCAGATCAGGTTTTGTATCAGCTATGGAGCTCAAGTTTATTTTTTATTCTCTATAAAAATGATTTAAAATATAAGCATATATGTATGCTTGAAATGTTACTGATTTTATTGTTGATGTGTCTAGATTCACAATAGCCATGTACCTTAACATTGCCAAGAGGCAGATAACTAATTAAGAGCCAGAAAAGTCCAATGCAGCACATTTGCAGCAAGAAAATAAATGAACCACTGTCATACTAATAAGATAGCATGACTTCTGTGTTCAGGTTAGTTAGATGATGACCTTGAGGCATGGAATTCCAGCGTCTCTTTAACCACTACAGCCTCATGCTTTAAAATACTTTGTTTTTTTTTTATTTTAAAAAAAAATTATGTCCCATGGCCGAAAGACAAAATGAAGAACACAAATATGCTTTAAAGTGAAATTTTAAATCCCAAACTGTTCTATTTCTTCTCCCTGACAAAACTAGGTAAAAATCCAATAGAAAATGTCTTTCCAGTAAAAAATACTAATTCAAGCTTTGTCTCCTTCAAGATATCTCCCACCATTTGTTAGTACCGATTATTAACTGTGTTATCAGTTTGTTTTAGGCTTGCCGGTTTTATGAACACTAAATCCTAAATTCTATATACTCAAAACATTAAGTAATATGTAAATTATTAAAAATGCATAATATGGAAATACAATCTCACATGAGTTACTAAGTTAATTATAGTGATGAAAATGTATCCAAAATAAATAAATGTTTCATGTAAGTTTTCTTATTGTCCTCAAATTTACAGTAATTACAGAACATACGAGCTTTGCTATTTGAAAGCAGTACTTCTCCCGGGAGCAACCTTCAACTTCTCACCTACATGACTAAAGCATGACAGCTGTCACATAACTGACTACTTGAATCTCATAAGTAGTGCATGGTATAAAGTGACTATAATTTGCATTGATGGAAATGTCAGGGAGAAGCACTGAAAGTGTATACATGGATGCTTGCTCTGTCCCAATACATCTTGTCTTGCCCTGGACAAAATCTTTTTACCTGTTTAGAATAATGTATGAGAAGAATATTCTTAAAATTATATGACAATAGCATTGATTAAAAATACTATAAACAGTTATGTATGTTTTCATTGTTTGTAATTATTAAATATTTGATATTTTAACAAAGTGATTCCTTTCTTAAAATGACAAGCCATATACTATGCTAAAGATATGAGACTATTTGCAGGAGAAGTCTTATGACTTAAGATCAGGTTTAATGAATACTACTGGTTAGATCCCTTCTTGGCAGAATTTGAACTCATGAGACGAGAAGAGAGAAACTGATTAGGTAATATATTCCCTTTTTCTACAATAAATAATAGTGTAGTTTATAGTTAAGGGCACTCATTTCTAATACAAACCTACCATATCATATTGAACATGTAATAACTCTTAGAAACTAGGTGAGTTTTATGTAATTCTGGTTTTCCTTACCAAACATATCCTCTTAATAAGAAAAATGATATTAACTCTGACTCAAAGATTATTTACTCAATTTAACAATTAACACATATAGACTTCTATATGTAACAATTCAGTGGAAGTCTATATGTATTACTCACCATATATAAAGTCTTCACTCAAAATTTATCTTGTGGGTAAAACTATAGTTTGAGTGTTTCATGTTTTGCTCATTTACAAATAGCTCTTTCAAGAAGTGGGTGAAAAACTAAATCATCTCTCACAATCATTTCTAAAAGTTTTAATAATTTATTTTGATCTTAATTACTATCATATGTTGAAATTATTGTGTTTTAATTTTATTTTATAAGATGAAAAATATCCTCAATTTTCATATACTAATTTAAAAGAAAATTATTTTGGTAATTCTTACTATCTTTAAAATAAGTTTGCATCATTTAAAATAGTGAGATTGGCTTTAAAATTTCAACATGTAATAAAATTTCTTAGGGGGTTCAGTGCCCATGGCACAGTGGTTATGGCACTGGCCACATGCACCAAGGCTGGCAATTCAAATCCAGCCTGAGCCAGCTAAACAACAATGACAACTGCAACAAAAAATAGCCAGGCATTGTGGCAGGTGCCTATAGTCCCAGCTACTTGGGAGGCTGAGGCAAGAGAATTGCTCAGCTTAAGCTGTGACATCATAGCATTCTACTGAGGGTGATGTAGTAAGACTTTGTATCAAAAAAAATAAAAAAGCAAAAAATAAATAAAATTTCTTAGAGATTAACTGCATTTTTGAAGCCATGTATACCATTCCAACTTCTGAAAACCACAAAGTGTGTATGTGTGTGTGAGTGTGTGTGTTCTATGTGGGATATACACAACAAAGACTAAGAGACCATGTAACATATAATAAATATATTATCAAGGCTTTTATATACATCCAATTGAAGCAACGTACATATTTTCAATATGAGGATCTTTCTTTAAAGATGCTCAAATCACTTGACAATTTATGCACATGGGTTATCTGTGAGGTTTATTTTCTTTCTGTTTTGAAATCTATTTCTTTCATCCTTTGAATTTTGTGAATAGATTTCTAAGCCACATAGATCACCATATTCATTAGAAGAATATTAAAAATAGAAAATAAGTAAACATTTCAAATACTGAGATTTGTTTCCTCAGCTATATTTCGACAACCAGCCAGATTGTTATGCAGAAACTGCTTTTATTTGTTTGTTTTTGTCTTTCTACTTTAATGATTCTTAAACTTCAGTGAGCAAACAAATAATTTGAGACCTCGTTAAAATTCAGATTATGATTTTCTAGGTCTAGGGCAGGAACGGACATTCAGCACATGTCCAAGTGATATAGATGCTGTTGGTTCTCAAGCCACATTTTCAGTTACAAGGCTCTAACTGACATGTTCACTTTTCTAAAGCAACTTCCCAAATGCTTAACACCAGAAGGGCTTTCACAGGTTACATTCTCTAAGGTTGACTCACATGATAATCATTGAGCTATCGTGGAATCCAGCTTCTCAATCAGTCAGTCTCTATGTCTGTCCTCCCTTCCCCCGAGTTCTCAAGTCAAATGATTGTGACTTGTTTGCAGGCCTTGACTCTGACCTCAGTCCAGATGTTTTATATTTCCTGAATGTAAGGTACATTTCCAGTGTCTCAGTCTATCTTTTCTTTCTATGGCACTTAGCAGTGAAGAGCATGTTCCCTCAGTAAATTTATGCCTTTATTTAATTTTCTAATGCTACTTAACACATCACATCAAAGAGACTCTTAAAAACAACACTCATTTATTAGTTCATTTGTTTATAGCCAGAAGTCTGGCATTATGTGCCTGGGTACCCCAAGGCTGAAATCAATGCATCAGATGCATTACATGGTTGTTTGTAGGGTCTGGGAGAAAATCCACTACCAAGCTTATTTATTGTTGACAGTATGAAGGTCCCTGTTGTTGTATGACTGTGGTCTCTGTTTTCCTTCTGGGTGTCAGCAGGAGGACCAGCAAGTGATTCCCTCCATCATCAAGGCAGTAATAGCATCTCAGAAACTTCTCATGGTTTAAGTTTCTGACTTCCTCTCCGCCACCACCCTAAGAAAATTCTGCCTTTAAAAGGATCATATGATTTTGTCAATCAGGCCCACCTAGATTATCTTCATATCTGAATTTTAATTTTAATTCCATCTACAAAAATCCATTCACAGCAATATCTTAACTAGTGTAATTCCATCTACAAAAATCCATTCACAGCAATATCTTAACTAGTGTTTTATTGCATAATCTGGAGATGTGATTCTTGGGGAGTGATTTGAGCATCCTACCTCAGCAAACTAAATAATTCTTTGAATTTCAGTTCTTTCATCTGTAAGTGAAAATATTGTGAGTAAATCTATCAGATCTTTATGAGAACTAAAGTAATATATGTAAAGTATTTAGAACATTATCTGGCTCATGATAGAGACTAAATATACTTTAGGTAAAGTTACTGTTATCAATATGATGGTTGCTGACATCTCTTGCTTCCTCAAACTTCTTCCTGGCTCTGGCGCGAGTTTAGCTTAGAATAGTTCTTCTAGCTTTTTCAGACTAAACTCACAATCATGTCTTTGCTCAGCCCTCTGGAAACTCTCTGAAGAAGTTCTTTTAAACAACTCTCTAAGAGAATAAGATCAAAGCTAAGTTGTTCTGCTCAGGGAAAATAGGCACCGTGCTCTTAGCTAGTCACTTTCTCTAGGAAAGAGCCTCTGACCAGCTCTTCCTTCAGTTTCAGCCCAAGTCAGCTGGCACACGGACATGCAACTTCCCAGCAGTGCTCACTCTAGTGTCAAAGAGGCTAGAAAACGTCCCCAATTGTCTTAATCTGCCTAATTACAGACACAGGAGTAAATTTATAAAGTATTAGCAATTGCTTCAAATTAATACACACACATACAAACTGTGTATAGCATTTACTATCCCTGTTTTGCAGTTTGGGAATATGAAATTCAGAGATTCAATTTTATCTGGGTTTCATACCCATTAAGTGGCAGCATCAGGATTACGACTTAGATCTCTGAAGATCCAATGTCATAGCTTACACAGTCATTGTACTGCCTCAATAATTAATCACAATTGAGAAGTTACTATTTTTCTGGAATTAGTACTTACCTTTATGTTAAGACATCTGCATGTCTTAAACCTTTACAAAGTCTGCTAGTATGTGCTACCATAATTCCTGGCATGATGTCTTATACACACTTGACATTTCAAACATTTTTGGTTACAGAATATTAACTTTGAAATGTACAATGTAGTGTCTGACTCTACTCTGACCTTCTCTTTCATTTGATTTCATGCACACTCATTATATATTTCTAATGCCCAATCATATAGAATTGGATAGACAGAACCTGAATGAAATGCATTGAGAAAATTAACGTGCTTTGTATAACTTGTCATTTTTGAAAAAAAGGATAAGCTAAAAGATCAGAGAAGATTCAGTTAAAGGCTTCTCCTCTGTGCACTGCAGTGAAGAAGGACAAAAGAATTCCTCATGCTGAAACCAGAATTAATTAGGATATAATTGGCAACAGACACAGACTTGAGTCAAAAACAAAACATATTTCAGAATACATTAGATTATCACTTAATTAGTGGTATCTTTGAAGCATAAACCAATCTTTACACTAATTCTCCACACAGAGAAAGTAATTGAGAGGAACAAAGCAAAGGAAGATCTCATTAAAGTTCCTTAATAAACGTGGTAAAAAGATAGTTTCTACTTACAAGTTATTTGAACTTTAAATCAAACTCTAAAGCAGAACTATAAACAATGAATCATGGTACATCATTACTTCTAATATCACAAGGCTACCTGACATCCCAAATCATAAACATTTTCAAACTTAATAGAAGGATAAAAGAAATACAGTGTGATTAAAATGTAGTAAATAACATATTTTGCTATACATACTTAAATATTTTCCCCCTTAAAGTTGAAAATATTATAGGGTCAGGATATAAATGTTTTTGGTTACATGTATCAATTTTGTTACCCTTGAGGAGGGGTTATAAGTGGGTCCATCACTCTGAGTTAGGTTTTCTCTTACTGGTAATTGAATTACAATGTTTTCTTCTTGCAAGATATAATTTAAGGGACTTAACCTGGTGAGGAATAGGGCATATAGAGTACCTGCTTTACAAAAAGTATCTCTCTCTGTATTCTTTCGATGGCCAAGGAGAAGAATCTGGAAAGAACTAGAGATCCCTGGAGATCTCAGTGTGAATAGCATTCAGCACTGAGCAATAGCCATTGAAGGGCTTCATGAAGTCAGGTTTTACCTTGGAATAATCTTTTGCAAACATTTCTCTCAATCTTATTCACTGGTGTGACATTCATAACCTGAGGACTAACCTGGGGTCCATGAATTCTATATGACTGTATGGATTTACTTCTTCTCCTACCCTGGGAGGAAAGTCAATAGCTTTCAGTCTACTGATAGCTCATAAGCAAGAAAAGGTTAAGAAACTATTTCTCTATAGCTTCAGAGACATTTAAGGGCATAATTTCACAAGCTGTGTGGTGGTTTGGGAACTACATGCTATGGCACCATGAAGAAAATCAAATAAATTAACATGCATCATTTAAATTAAGTCTCCCAAGAAAAAGCATACTGCCAGTGGGTGCTGCGCCTACCTACGTTTAATAACTGCATCATTTGGAAATGCTAATCGTCAGGTGACACTTCAGCAGTAAGTGCCTTTAAAAAAAAATACTCAAATCACTACAATGGATTTTAGGAAGTAATCAATTCTTCATGCATAGAGAGGAAAAATAAAGTATTATTAGGTTATCCAATATAATTTCTCATGTTAATCTAATCATTTGAGGTAATATTATCAGATATCAGGAATTTGATTCATTAAAACAAAAGAGATATAAAACCCTAAATTTAATAAAAACCCTAAATCATGATTGTATCTACTTAAGTAGAGTTCCAGAAAGTTAAACAACCTAAAAAAATTTAATTTTCCTAGGTGAGTATAATAAATATAATATATAAATTTAATAAAATATCTATTATAAATTTTAATAATTTAGAGTGAATGTGTTCCCAAATTTAAATAATACAGGCCTTGTATATCTTCTACTTCTGGATTTGAGTCAGTGATATCCAATTTGGTTGAATATCATGGTGATTCTAGGAAACATATATATATTCTAGGAAACACACACAACCACATATATAGATACATGACTCCCAGCTTCTCTTCATTCCCCTTTCTGTAAAGAGAAAAGAGAAAGAGTAAAGACACCCAAATTGGAAAAATAAAGAAAGGGGAATGAAGCATTACAGTATGTGTCCTCATTTTGCTTCATATCCACCACACAAAATAACTAGTAGAGATAAGCTCTCAAGTTGGAGGTGGAGAGATGTAAAAGCACTTGTGTAATAGATTATTTATTAGGTTTTATATTAAAATTCATACCATATTTTAGCTTCATTTTGCCTAACTTGGATTAGTGTCCAAATTACTCCTCATTTCTGTGGTAAAATGTTTTGGAATACCATACCCCATTACAAACTAATGTTTTTAAATAAGCCCATGAGTGTTTGACAGGGAAAATATCAAATTATGTTTTATGGTGAAAAAAACTAATTTTGCAAAAACAAAATATCAAATATCAATAATATTCGACTTAGTGGTTGGATTAAAGTATAGAATTTCTCAGATTTCTGTTTCTAATTTTTTTTCTTGTAAGCATAGTTGTTATCTGTTTAAAATGATTGATGATACAATGTTTCACAAGCCTTATGATAACCTCATATTAAAAAACCTTCAACAGATACATAAAAAATGACAAGCAAGAAATTAAAACAGAATAACAGAGAAAATAACATTTACATGAAGAAAAACAGGAAAGAAGGAAAAATGAAAAAGAAGAGCACAAAACAACCAGAAATCAAATGATAACATGGTACCAATAAGTTAGCAAGTCCTTATCTATCAACAATAATGTTGAATCTAAATGAACTAAACTCTACAATTAACAGTGGCTGAATGAATAAAAAAATAAAAAAGACACAACTATATGTTGTTTACAAGAAACTCACTTCATCTATAAAGACACATATAGACTGAAAATAAAGGAATGGAAAAGATATTTCATGGAAATGAGAACCAGAAAAGAGCAGGAGTAGCTACAGTTCTATCAGATAAAATGAATTTCAAGACCAAAACTGTAAAAAGAGACAAAGAAAACCATCATATAATGATAAGTTTATTCAAGAAGAGGATTTAAAAATTCTGAATATATATGCATATAATAGTCGATCACCCAAATAAAACAAATATTAACAGAGATAAAGAGATATGTAGACTCCAATAAATAATAGAGACCTCAGTACCCCACTTTCAGCACTGGACAGATCATCCAGACAAAACCTCACCAAAGAATCATTGAACTTAATTTGCACTATAAAATAAAAGGACTTTATTTTCAGAATATGAATTCTCCTTATCTCATGGATAATTCTTAAGGATAGCCTGTATGTTAGGTAAGACTTATGAAATAAGTCTTAAAAATTTCCAAAACATTGAATTCATACCAAGTATTTTCTGTGACAATGAAATAAAACTAGAAATCAATAATAAGACTGACAATGACAACAATGCATACATAAAGTAAAAAGTATGTTCCTGAATGACCAGTGAGTGAATGAATATGACTCCCTGGTCATTCAATGAATATGACTTCCAACTTCTCTTCATTCCCCTTTCTGCCAATCTTTTGAAGCTAATCACTCAATTGTATCAATCAATATGACACACTGCAAAAACAAACCAAGGAAGTACAAAAAACATATGGATAATTACAATTAATGCTGGAAAAGCATTTGATAATTTCAACATCCCTTCATGATAAAAGCTCTCAAATAACTGGATAAAGAAGGAACTGACTTCAACACAATAAAAGCATATATGACAGATCCACAGTGAGTATCATACTTAATGGGGAAAAACTGAAAGCCTTTCCTCTAAGATCTGAAACAAGACAAGGATACTCACTTCCACCAGTGTCATTCAACATTACACTGGACTTCTAGCTAGAATAATCAGATAAGAGAAAGAGTAAAGACACCCAAATTGGAAAAATAAAGAAGTTAAATGATCCTGGTTTGCAGATATTTCCTTATACCTGAAGAAACCTAAAGACTTTGCAAAAAACCTGTTAGAACTAATGAAAAAAAAATCAGTAAATTGCATACATAATTCAGTAGTCATTCTATATGCCAACAGTAAACAATCTGAAAAAGAAACCAAGAAAGTATCCCCAGTTACAATATCTACAAATAAAATAAAATACCTAGGAATTAACTTAATCAAAGATGTGAAAGAGCTCTATAATGAAAACTATAAAACACTGATGAAAGAAACTGAAGCAGACACACAAAAAACGGAAGGTAGCCCATGCTCATGGATTGGAAGCATCAATATTGTTTAAATGTCCATTCTATCCGAAGCAATCTAGATTCAATGCAGAATTGAATCAATTGAATTCAATGCAGATTCAATGCAATTCCAATCAAAATACCTGTGACATTCTTCACAGAAAATGGAAAAAAAAATCCAAGAACATATATTGCGAAAAAGGATAGTCTCTTCAATAAATGGTTCTCAGAATACTGGATGTCTATATGCAGAAGAATGAAACTAGACCATTATCTATCACCATATACAAAAATTAAAGCAAAGTAAGTTAAAGATTGAAATCTAAGACCTCAAACTATTAAATTACTAAAAGAAAATATTGAGAAAATGCTCCAGACATGAGTCTTGGCAATGATTTCTTGAATAATATCCCCAAAGCTCAGGCAACCAAAGCAAAATTATACTAAAGAGAACACATCAAGATAGAAAGTTTCTGTATATGAAGGAAACAATCAATAAAATGAAAAAAGAAGGCACAGTTCTTAATGTTCTGAGAAAATATTGATAAGTTAGCCTCTGACAAGGGATTATTAAGTATACAAGGAGCTCTAATGACTTAATAGGAAAAAATCAAATAATCTGATTAAAAATGAATAATAGATCAACACAGACATTTCTCAAAGGAAGACATACAAATGGTCACCAAGTATATACAAGGACGCTAAACAGCATTAGTAATCGGAGAATTGTAGGTCAAAACTACTACTACTATCATCTTATTCCAGTTACAATGGCTTTTATCAAAAAGACAGGTAATAAATAATGCTGACAAGGATGTGGAGAAAGAGGAACTCTTGTATACTGTAGATGGGAATGTAAATTACTGTAGCCACTATGGTGATCAGTACAGAAGTTTCTCATAAAATCAAAAATAGAACTACCATGACCCAGCAATCACACTTGTAAGTATATATCCAAAAGAAATAAAACTAACATATCAAAAAGATATCTGCATTCCCATGTTTAATATGGCATTATTCACAATAGCTAAGATTTGCAATCAATTTAAGTGTCCATCAATGGATGACTGGATAAAGAAAATATGGTACATAACATAAAGGCATATTATTCAGCCTTAAAAAGAACAAATTCCTATCATTTCCTGACATGAATGGAACTGGGGAACATTATGTTTAGTGAAATAAACAAAACACAGAAAGGCAAATCTCACACGGTCTCACTCATATATGGGAGCTAAATATTAAAAAAAAATTGATCTCATAGAGACAGAGAGTAGAATGATGGTTACCAGAGACTAGTAAGGGTATCAGGGAGTGGGGGATAAAAGAGAGAGGGCTAAAGGGTGTAAAGATACAGAGTTAGATACAATGAACAATATTTGATAGCATAATAAAGTGGATATAGTCAATAATACGTTAGTGTATAATTTAAAATAACTAAAAGATTGGCACTGGAATATTCCTAACACAAAGAAATGATAAATACATCCAAGGTGATACCCAATACCCAGATTTGATTGTTAAATATTACATGCTTGTATCAAAATATCATATGTGCATACTATGTACTCACAATAGTTAAAGAATTAAATAAAATATATTAAAATTATAAACACTCTGTTTTTCATATTGTTCCAGTATCAATGTTATGGTCTCAAAAAATACCTATCACAAAATAGACCTCTGGCTGGTCTTTAGTACGAGATTTCTGAGTAGAATAATTGAGTACATTTTACAATAATAATAAATTCACATAATCATCAATAATAGCATTTCTATAATTCTAGACTCTAGCTAATCAAATGATTTGGGTTAGACTTTTTACTAGTATACTGTGAAAACATACTTATCTAGTTATACAAATTATTTCAGAATTATCACACTTTTATATTTAAAAATTGATTCAAGAAGTTTTGTTATTCCATATGGATAATAAGAAGTATCTAAATGTAGTAATAGCAGACACTATATTTATATTAATATATGCTGCATGAAAGGCAGAATTTTGGGGTGGCACCTGTGGCTCAAAGGAGTAAGGCATCGGCCCCCTATTCTGGAGGTGGCGGGTTCAAACCCAGCCCTGGCTAAAAACCGCAAAAAAAAAAAAAAAAAAAAAAGAAAGAAAGGCAACATTTTGTAGTTTGTACAAATATCTCCTTTTGTTATAGGTAGAGCCACATATTATTGTCCCAGCCAGTAGCAACCCAAATGTTTGGGCTGTTCACTATGAATACACACTAAACATTTATAAAATTGCTATTTCTTTCGGGGTGTAAGTGATTATTTCAAGCAGATAATACACATTGAACTTGCAAGTGGCAAGCTATACAAAAACTTAAGGAACTACCATATCTTAGAAACTTATTTTTAAAAAAGCATGCATTTGCAAAAATATCCTTTATGTCTTGGAAACTACACAATCTACTTTTATTCACAAGGTTAATTTACGAAAACAAGGCACTTGTTTGTGTTCAATATTAACATCTTCACTTAAAACCTGTTAATCTACGTTATTCTTTCTTTATTTGCTATTACTTAGATTTTTTAAGTAGTCAAAATTTTTTAAATTTACTATTTTTTACATCGTCAGCTTCTGAGCAGGAACATATTTGCTTCTTAAATCAAGGAACCAATAAACCAGTTGAAATAATACAAAACAGAGGGAATTTATTCTAATCACTTTCAAAGATAAAGCCCAAGCGTAACGAGAAATCATTAAAATATATTTATCAGAGTCTAAAGGACCAATGACTTATTGGCAAATGAGTAATTAATCATCTTGTCATTATCTGAATACCACAGATACCGAGCAATCCACTAACTCTGATTTGGGGGTTTTAAGCTTGCTATTTGTAGTCAAGAAGTTTCTCATTGGTGTTATTTTCCCTTTCTTTTCAAAAATATGAACTAAAGAAGTAAACTAAAGTGCATTTTTTGTTCCACAAAATATGTAACCAGCTTAAATATAAAATGGATTGAGTTTCCGAAATGATGTAACCACTAGCGTAAGGGTCACACTGAATTTAGAAAATGAGATAATCCTTTATGTCCCTGGGTAAAAAGCAATACTTCCAAGTAGACCTCCAAATGTTCTTCTTTAGCCATAACACCATTAATATCTCTCATTCCTTCCATTGCTTTTCTTTAGATTCATTCCCAAGTTAACTGTAAATCATAGTGGAGCCACTGTGGGAAGGTAATCACCATATTTTTCTTTGCAAGAGTATTTTGCCCTCTTGGTTTGATTGCTGCCTTTCAGTTATGGAGCTATTAATTTTTTACAGAGTTTTATTTACCACAACATCCTGCCTAGTTTGCCAAGCATATTGGTTTCTTGATGAACCAGTATATATATGTAGGGTTTAGGAACCATGGGAGAACCCTGAGCATTAACTATTAAAGGAGTCCCAATTGACTTTTGTTTTGCCATTTGTTAGCTTAAATCAATACATTCTATCATTATGCTCTCTGTAAAACCTCGGTTGTGTGTACCTAGCAGGCAAAACCATCAGAGAGACTAAGATCTTCCCCAGACAGGGGAGAAACCTCGTTTTTATTTTTAATTAATGTAAAATGCGCATCCAAACCAGCCGCTTCAAGACCCCAAGGAATCTGTTGTAAAGCCTTCAGTGATGTGGTTTCACTGTCTGCATCCTTCAACGCTTATTTCATAGTCCTTTGAAATTCATTGGGCTTGAGCCAAAATAACTCTTGAAAGTGAAGAAAGCTCACAGAAACAAGATATTTTATTCAAAGATTTCTTTACATTTCTACTTATTTTTTTGTAACAGATTGTCAAAGTCTGAATATGCGTATTTTATCTCTTTACTATTCATTCCTTCAACCTAACAAAATATGCCAATAAATTGGCCAAGAATACCACACAGCTGAGTCAGCTGAGGAGTAGCAAGGTAGCTAAATATTGTCATTTCCCCCCTTTGTTTTCTTTTTCACCCCATTTCTCTAAACTAAGGTCATCCCAGCTTCTTTCCCTAGTCAGACTTCATTAATCTCCAAATACCTTCAAAAAGCCCAGAGTTAAAGCTACTTGAACAGATATTTTATATATTGCAGAGATAGTATAGGGACAATCTTTATATTTCAATATTTAATATTAAACTTTTATAATTATTCCTTTAATTCCTGTAAAAATATTTGTTATGCATCAATAACTTTACAATCATAGGCACTATTATAATATATGTAAGTTTCTTAAAAATGTCAAATGGATTTTGTTCATATTTTCCAAAGGGTAGGGAAACTTTGCACAGGTTTATAAAAACAAACTAACAAACAATAAGCAAGAACCCTAAATAAGTGTTTACTAATTGATTTTTATTATATTTCTCAAGGAAACAACATACCTGCACAAAATTTCTAATGAGATTAACTGAAAAGTAGCAATTTGAGAGAACAAAGTACAAATTAACATAAAAATATATGCCCTTGAAAATGAATTATTTAATCTTTTGGAAAGTAGGTCTTCTCAGGTGTAAAATGGAAACTTTTGAATAGATTATCCTTAAATTCCACCCTGGCTCTGAATTGTTGTGAAATTACATTTTCTTCACTCACTGGAGCTCAGGGATGTTGACCTTCTCTGAATTCAAAAGTTTTGAACCATTCGGCTGACAGTGTTCTGTTAAGTCTCATCTCTTGCATTAGGATCCAATATGTTGAACTCTACTATGCTATTTCCACAATCATTAACAAATAGTTATTGTGGAATCCTCAAGGAATTCAGGTGTGCAGAATATACTTAAATGTGACTGCTAGATGTTTTGTGAAATAAATATATAGAGAAATGAAGCATATCGACATAATAAAAATATAAGGAACACATAATCAATGCCATAGGAGGGGTTTAGGAAATGATTACAAGGAAAATTCGGAAAGCGTGGAGACCGAATAACCTTAATTTATTCTGAACTTATTATACACTAAACTCTGTAGTAAGCCCTAAGTAAATACAAATGAAAAGATACAACCTCTGCTCTCATAATAATTACTCATAAAACCATAGGTAATTTATTACAAAGACAAGGCTGCAGGATTTTTGAACCATTTGTTGATGTTGTTGTTTTAGTACATTTAAGTCCCTGCTTTGTTGTGAGCTCTCTGCTCATGCTGCTTAAGTTTGATGCAAGATTCATCTTTATACTGCCTATAGTGCCTTGTACTCAGTAGGAACACAACGGATTCCTCTTAAATGGCTGATCCTTTTAACATGAATTTATACCAACAAATACCCTACTATAGTCAGATCAACTGAGATAATAAAAAATCTTGATTTATACACTACCTGAGTGCCAGGTCTGCTATGCTTGACTTATCAATCTCATGATCTGGCCTGGTAAATGAGTTGTGGTGAGTTGAATCAGTTATGAATCAGATTTGATTCTGTAGCAATAACTCCTAAAGAGGATGGAATCCCTTCTCTACCCATCTCCAACTGCTCTCTCTTTTGGTCTATATTTTAGTCAGTACTTAACATATTATTAACAAACAGAATAAGGTTTTGATGGATACATATGTAGCAGTCTAACTTAATTTTGATCAAGGTATATTGAGTACTTGGAAGAAACCAGTACTTGGAGGTTGCAGAAAAGGGTATTTTTTATCAGCAGAAAATAAACACTTAGATTTAGAAAGTGAGTAGGAAACCATGGAAAGAATAGCATGTTTGTTTGTCAAGAAATGTAATATTTTCAGGTAGTTAAATCCTACCATCTTTTCTGGTGAGATAAAACAGAAGGTCTCTGGCTTCCAAATAGGATCAATGCAAACATGCCCTCCCGCTGGCACACAACTTCCTTTAGGCAGGATTGCTGATCACCGAGTGTTCAAAGGGCAGATCAAACGCATGTTCTATCTACAAACTTTTTTAAGTCCACTGTCCTTAAGAATATTGTGACTTTTTAATACAAGTTTAATGCAATACTAAAGTTGAATACAATTTGACTCTACTGGAAACACAAATAATTGAATAAAGCACTATTTAGAAAAGAGAGATGTGTTATATCTGTTCAAATAGTGATTTCAGCAAGTCTATCTTGCAGGGTGAGGCCTGAGAATATACATTTCTGACAAGTTCTTAAGTGATACTGGTAGGCCAGGGAAAAAGCCTTGTGATACAGTGGATTGATGATAAATTAATGACATATTACAAGAAAAAAAGAAAGGTAAATATATAGAACTACTTCTCAGTGACTTGTCTAAATTCAAATACATGCCATTCCTGTAACTCACATTTCTTGCTGATCATTTAGGGAACCTGAGTTAGATTCCCAGTAACTCTGATTTTGTTTAATCCATTCATCAAAGGTAAATCTCAGGAATGAAATATAGCAAAGGGCAATATAAGTCTTCAACTACAAAACCATGCTGCAAAATCTTTATCCTGAAAGTCCTAAGGGAGTGAAAGCCTGAATTGTTTGAGAGTAGCCATAAGAGCCGGATAGATATCTCCTAATGGATTTTTCCATGTAGAATTAACAAGAACATCTTGATTCTAATGCACAGGGAATCTGAACGCTGACCTACTTCTTAGGAACTCATGATTGATCAACATTTGCAAAATGCTCTGAGGAGAAGTGCTTTATAATTTCACCCAAGAAGCAGAAAAATATTTTGTACTACTAAATTCTGTTTGTTACATGCCCCCATTTATAGACCATTATGTGCTTTAGAGCATTAGGATGTTATTTAGCTTATATAAAAAATGGAGTCTCTTTATCACTGGATCCACAGTCCCAGCATCCTACTTGGACTTCAGCAAACTGAGTGACCAGTAGGTCCCAGAGAACTGTGGGTCTCCTGGAGCTTGGGCATTCAAGGAAGGCTACTTCTAGCCAAGAGGAGAACACAGCATACCAGAGGCCCATAAGGACAGGGAAACTGGGGAACCACTGCAGTCTGCCAATCCTCTTTTTGAAGTGCCTGCCGCTGCTGTGAGGAGCCTACTCTCCATGTCAGTGAATGCTAGCACAATCGTACCCTGCTGAAGCATTTAAACCATAGTCCACAGTCAGACTAATAGAGCTGCACAGAGCAAGTTGAACTGCCTCTGCCACCTCTGCTTCAGCTGGGTAAGGGTAGGAGCGGAGAATCTAGGCATTTGGGTGCTGCCACAGGATAGATGCCACTGCTGAGAGAGAAAAGTATGAATAGGTTGTACATCCTATGTTGTCTGCTGCTACTCATCTTGTCAAGAGGAGCCCACCCCTCAAATGGCAGGTTCACAGTGTATGCACCCTTCCGTCTGAGTATTTTTCCAGAGCAGGAAAAGACCTCACTTCTCACTACCACACCCAGTGCTTGAACTCAGTAAGGCTTAAGGGCATGTCTTTCTGCCTGGCACTGGTCTAGTCCCCGCAGGACTCAAACATTCCACCCAGGGGCCTCCTAAGCTACTCCACCACCACAGGAACCTGAGCACTTTCACAGGGTCTAAGGTCCAGTGGACCCAAATTTCCAGCAACACCACAGTGTATACCTATCTGCATAAACCAATGCACCTCTCCCTCCTTACGCTAAGCAGCAGAGGTCTCAGCAAAGAACAGGTGAACCACAAAGCTATTAGTTTTGAGCTAAGGAAAGAGGTTCCAGATGAAAAGCAATCAGCATAAGAACTCTAGCAAATTGAAAAGAACAGGCTCTTCTGACACCCCCAAATACTTGTGATCAGTGGGATCAATAAGAAAGTTAAAAGCAAACATAAACAACAAAGTAACAATTCAGAACATGAATTAAAAAGTCACTAAAAAGATGGTATATTTTAAAAAATAACATAACTTCTGAAAATGAGAGAGTTGTTTAGGGAATTTCAAAATATAGTGGAAAGTCTTAATAACAGCTTAAATCAAAGAGAAGAAAGAATTTCAGATGCTGAAGACAAAGCTTTCAAATGAACCCAGTCGGGGAAAAATTAAAAAAAAAAAATAAAGAGAAATGAACAAAATCTCTAAGAAATCTAGGAATATGTAAAACCCTTAAACACAAGAATCATAGGTATCCCTGAGGGAGAAGAAAAAGCAAAAATCTTGGAAAACCTATCTGAGGGAATAATGGAGGAAAACTTCCCTGGTCTTGCTAGAGATTTAGACATCCAGACACAATAAGGGCAATAAACTCCTAGAAGATTAATGAGAAACAGGAGATCAACAAGGCACATAGTCATCAGTCTGGCCAAAGTCAAAGTGAAAGAAAACAATCATACAACCTATGAGGCAAAAGCATCAAATAATGTGCAAAGAAAAACCCAAAAGATCAACAGCAGACTTCTCAGCAGAAACCTTACAAGTCAGAAGGGGTTGGGGTTCCAGTGGTAGTCTTAAACAGAATATCTATCAGCTGAGAATTTTGTACCTGGCAAAATTAAGTTTTATAAGTAAAGAACACATGAAATATTTCCCACACAAGCAAACACTGAGGTAATTTGTAACCTCTAGATCTGTTCTACAAGAAATGCTCAGAAGTTCTTTAAACACCAAAAAGAATGGTCAATACTCATTAGGTAAAAAGTCAAAACTCAAAGCTCTAATAAAACAATAACAAAGGGAGAATACAAAGCAACTATGTAACAATAAACAAAATGACTAGATTAATAAATCACTTATCAAAAGTCACATTAAATGTAAATAGTCTAAATGCCTACTTAAAAGAACAAAACCCAAATATCTGTAGTCTTCAAGAAAACCACTTAATTCATAAAGAGTCATATAGACTAAAGGAAAAATATCCCATGCAAATGAAAACTAAAACTAAGCAGGAGTTAGCAGCATGCTTAGATAAAATAGGCTTTAAATAAACAGTGAAGGTAAGATAAAGATGGTCATTATGTAATAATATGGGGATCAATTCAATAAGAAGATATAACAATCTTAAATACATATACACCTAACACCAGAACTCCTAGATTCATAAAACAAACGCTACCAGACCTAAGAAATGAAATCCACTTCAGTTTTAGTAACAATGGGAGATTTTAATCCTCCACTGACCAAAGAAGATAGATTGTCAAGGCAGAAAATCAACACAGAATTATTAGCCTTAAACAAGACTTTAGAATAAATGAATTCAGCAGACATTTACAAAAAATTCTACCTAAAAACTACAGAATATAAATTCTTCTCATCAGCACATGCAACATTTTCTAAGATAGAACATATGTTAGGCCACAAAAAAAGTCTCAATAACTTAAAAAAAAATTTAAATCACACCATTTATCATCTCAGATCATAGTAGAATAAAACTAGAAGTGAATTCTAAGAGGAACTCTCAAAACTAACAAATACATGGAAATTAAACAATTTGTTTCCCTATAATCTTTGGGTCAATGATGAAATAAAAATGAAAATTAAAAAAAATTTTTAATTGAAAGATAATGGCAACACAAGCTAACAAAATGTCTGGGACATAGAAATAAATTGACTCTAAAAGGGAAGTTTATGGAACTAAATGCCTACATCAAGAAGACAGAAAGATCACAAATTAACAACCTAGTCCTAAGGTCGTACTGTAGGGAACAAGATAAACAATAACAAATCAAACCCAAATCTAGAAGAATGCAAGAAATAATAAAGATCAAAGCATAACTAAATACAATTTAAACAAAAAATTTACAAAGGATCAGTAAAAACAAAGTTGTTTCTTTTAAAAGATAAACAAAATTGACACATCATTGGGTAGACTGGCCAAGGAAAGACAAAGAAGGATTCAAATAAGCACAATCAAAAATCAAAAAGGATATAGTACAACTGATATCACAGAAGTATAAAATTATCATCTGAGACTATCTGATAATTTTTTGATGATTAAAAGAAACCTGAAAACCCAACCACACAAACATGAAAATCGTGGGAAAATGGATACATTTTTAGATATGTAAACCTCTCAAGACTGAATAATGAAGATACAGAAATTTTGAAAATACCAATAATAAATACAGAGATTGAATCAGTAATAGGTAAACTCCTGATTAAAAAAACCCAGGACCAGACTGATTCACACCTAAGTTCTACCAGACATGCAACAAATTTGTACCTACCCTACTGAAACTGCTCCGTTAACACTGAGAAGAAGAAGGAGGACTCCTCTGTAACTCACAGGATCACTCTGATACTCAAAGCTAGGAAAGGATATATGAAAATAGAAAACTACAGACCAATATCCCTCATAAACATAGATTCCAAACCCCTCAACAAAATACTAGCAAAAAATTTCAAGACACATTAAAAAAATAATAATGCACCACGATCAAGTGAGTTTCATCCCAGGGCTGCAAGAATGGTTTAATTTATGCAAATAAATAAATGTAATTCACCACATAAACGTGATTTAAAATAAAATCCATGTGATCATATGACTATACACAGAAAAAGCATTCATTCCAGCAATTCCACCACGAAGTATCTACCCAAAGGAAAAGAAGTCATTGCATCAATAAGGCACAAGCACCTGTATGTTGATGTCATCACAATCTACAATTACAAAGCTACGAGGTCAAGCCAAGTGCCCATCAACTGATTAGTAGATAAAGAAAATGTGTGTGGGTCTATATCTAGAGATACAGATATATTCATTCTCTCTCTCTCCTTCTCTCTCACCATCCATATCACGGAGAACTACTTAGCTATGAAAAAGAATGAAATAACATCTTTCATAGCAACTTGGATGGAACTGGAAAGCATTATCTTAATGAAGTATCTCAGGAATTAAAAAAGTAAATATTGGATGTTCTCGCATATCAGTGAAAGCTAAACGATAGGTAGACATGTTCATACACATTGGTATAATAGATTTTGGAGATTCAGAATGGTTGAGGGTCATAGGGAAGTGAAGGATCAAAAATTATCTATTGGGTACAATGTACACTATTCTGGTGATGAGTATACTATATAATTCATCCATGTATCACAAAACCACTTGTACCCCCTAAGTCTATTGAAATGAAACAGATGGATAGATAGAAAATAGTTTCATCAGAGTAAGTGCCAGGATCTAATTCCATCATGCTTGACAAATAATTGTATTTGTTACCTTATCTGATAAAATAATGTATATATTTAAAGGTTTTCGGAGAGTAAACAAAATATATGTACTGAATGATTTTTTTATCTATTAAATAATTTGTCTATTAAGTATTTTTAAAACAGAAAACAAGACAGCCACAGTTTACTTCCTTTGTAGGTAGAGATTTGGGTATATTCCTAATATTGCCTTCTTTTATTATACAATGATTGCTAAAAGTCCTAACAAGTTGAAGTCTTATAAACTAATCAGTAAAGAAAATGTGATCTAAGTGTCTTGCTAAACACTCAGGCAAAAAACTTCATTATTTCTTGCCTCAGTCATTTTAAACCATTATTTTTGTCCTCCAGTGTATATTCCATGTGCTCTGAGGGGTGGTGCTTGTAGGAGCTACAGAGACCAAAGTTCCAGTATAGGCTCTGTTGATTATCATGTCAGTGTTTCCAGGTTAGTGTGACATTCCTACCAAGTGAAGTTTCTGAAATGCTGCTTTGATCTTTTTTTTTTTTTTTTAATTGAATCATAGCTGTGTACAATAGGGAGCTCTTGATCTTTTTTTCTTTTCTTTTAGGAGATAGAGTCTCGCTCTATGGCCCAGGCTAGAGTGCAGTGGCATCGGCATGGCTCACAGCAACCTCGAACTGCTGGAGTCAAGTGATCTCCTGCCTCAGCCTGATGACTAGCTGGGATTACAGGCATAGGCTACTACCTCCACTGAATTTTTCTTTATTTATAGAGATGGTGTCTTGCTCTTGCTCTTGCTCATGCTGGTATTGAATTCTTGATGTCAAGCCATCCTCCTGCCTCAGCTTCCTAAATGTTATAGGCACGACCCATCGTGCCTGGAACATATAAACTTCTTTAAGCTTAATCTAACATTTATCTACGTATAAAATTACTTTATCTCTCTATTCCTGTATTTATTTTTCTTTATGTATAAATCCACACTTGCACTCACATGTTTTAATGGCCTTAATTTCCTTATCAGGAAAGTGGGATTCTTGTTAGATATCAGATAAGATCATTATTAGGATGATATGAGGTAATCAGTGTGAAGGTACAATATAAGAAAACAAGGTTTTCTTTTCCTTTTTTTTGGAGACAGAGTCTCACTTTGTCAACTTGGTAGAGTGCTGTGGCATCATAGCTCACAGCAACCTCAAACTCTTGGGATCAAGTGATCCTCCTGCCTCAACCTCCCAAAAAGCTGGGATTGCAGACACCTGCCACAATGCCCAGGTATTTTTAGAGATGAGGTCTTGCTCTGGCTCAGGCTGGTCTTGAACTCGTGAGCTCAGGCAACTGGCCTCGGCATTCCAAAGTGCTAAGATTACAGGCATGAGCCACCATACCTGGCCTTGAAAACAAGATTTTCTTATTGGGAAAAGAGCCAACTAGTTACTAATGAGAACTGGTAGAAGTCTGCAATTTCCAAGACAATGGGCATGTCTATTGTGCTATATATAGTTTCATCTATGGGTAACCATGCAGAGCAAGAGATGTGTGGTCAGAGGCCAATTGCTATCCCTTACTGTTGAGTTAAGAACTGGTTACTTACCATCTTTGCATCCATATCAACAAAAGCCTCAAGAGTATCTTTCAGATCCTCACTAATTTTATTTGGATTTCTCCTTCTATTACCCATAAATAGCCTATTTTTCTGTTTTTTAGCTAGTACTGAACAAAAAAGAAATAAACACTCAGTGGAAACCTTCCTCCCAGCTAAGAAGTCATCATGTAAAGAAAAGCACTCAAGAGACGCCCTCATGCAAGAGACAATGTAAATATGTACAGGGGAAAAGTACAGAATTTATGTCCATGGTGTATGTTTCAAGTTATCATGCAGCTGATTGCTGGGGATAGTGAAAACCATAAATTTACTAAGAGAATGATGATAGCGTCATACAACATGACAGGTCTATTTACTGTTCCTTACATTCTGGAGTAATGGGCTGATTCTATGCATTACACATGAATTTTACATCCCACCGTTGAGTACTATAGCTAGAGATTATTCATCATTGGGTTGTGTTTGGGCTTGTAAACCATAAGTATGTAATCATAAGCCAGGAAAAGCGATGTGTAACTTTTTACTCTCTTATCACATAAAATCCCATTTTTGCTTTGGAGTTTAGAGTCAAACAGAAAATAACCTTTACTGAAAATATGTAACTCTAGAAAAGGTCAACATTTTGATATAGCACAAATACAACCACTAATCTAAGCACTAGGCTTCAGTTACATTTCCCTAAAAAATATCAGTAGTTACTTTAATTTCCCAGGCACACCGCTTTGGCCAGATCTCAGGTATCCACTACCCAAATGTGTTTGTTGCCCCAGTGGTACAAACAGAGTCTCAGCTTTGCTTCTTCAACCTTATCCTTTGCATTTATGGTTTTCTACTTAATCCTAACATCAAATGTCACCTTCAAGTAATAGATGATAAATGACATATGTGGATGATTGTATGTTGTTTTAGGAAGATAAGTTTCCTGCTCCCTGTGTAGAAATCATCAATTTCCTAACAAAATTTCTTTAATGTTAAGTCAAAGCAAAGGGCATAATTCGTACACAGAGCAGAAAATAATTCTACAGCCTAGATGAACGTAAGTCTATTCCCACTTGGACATTCTTAGCCTAGGGATAGTGCCAATTTTTCCCCCTTTTTAACTTGCATGACTGTACATGTCTACTTACCTGTGATCGAGTTTTCATCTTTGTGTGCTCTTGCATATGCAAATAATGAGTGAGTGGACAGATAGTCTTTTTAACTCTTCCAAACACAGACTGCCCTAATCTGTCACCCCAAAGCCACAGCTCATTAATTAATACAGTTCTGTATAGCATACTGCTGATGAACCAGTCAGAAGCCAGATGAGTGTATATAAAGCTCAGTCGTTCAGGTGGGGCATTTTGCTTCCATCTCATTCCTCAGAAGGGATGAAGAGTAAACTAATGACTAGGTTAAAAAGACAAATAAAAGCTGATCTCACTTTACAGGGTTTAAGTTTATATTTATAATTTCTTCCAGCTCAGTGCCTGTGGCTCAACGGGCTAAGGCGCCAGCCACGTACACCTGAGCTGGCGGGTTCAAATCCAGCCCGGGCCCGCCAAACAACAATGACGGCTGCAACCAAAAAATGGCCGGGCATTGTGGCGGACACCTGTAGTCCCAGCTACTTGGGAGGTGGAGGCAGGAGACTTGCTTGAGCCCAGGAATTAGAGGTTGCTGTGAGCTCTGATACCACAGCACTCTACCCAGGGTGACAGCTTCAGGCTCTGTCTCAAAAAAATATATAATATAATATAATATAATATAATATAATTTCTTCCTTTCTAAATGGTTCTCTTAGATAGGACATACCTTGTTACAGTGATGACTACTAGTTCAGAAGACAATGAATTGTTGGTAATCTTTCTGTCATAAATAAGACTCCCACTCATCCATGCCCTGAGAATGAGGTCTCAATTTACTGTCATTCTGCCCCACAGCAGATTACCCATGGAGGCCTACACTGGTGTACACAGAATACAAGGAAAAGTCTGGACAATCTTCTAATAGCATTTGACTAAATTAGTGGATAATGCATGTCTCCTAACCTTCTAGTAGAATACACCAATGATGACAAAATTAGACACTTTTTTCACCCCTACCCTCCCTTTTTAAGCAAGTGCAAAAAAAGTATTTTCCTAATTTAAAAATTCCACAGAATATAAGAAGTTTGGACTAAATTACAGCCAAATAATGGAAATATTCTGAGTTAATAAAAATCATTTAACTAAACCTTCCAGAAAACAGAGTACACAGAGTACTCTTTACCCTTCTCTCTCTTGGTGTTTCTCATCCCACCAGACTCTTCTCAGCTGAATGTAAGGAATCCAAGTTTGCAAATGACAACACATTCTTGAGTGTGGCCATTGGAAAGACATACTAAGGTCAGCTGAGTGAATTCAGGAATAATTATAAGAACTAGGAGCTGAAGGGCACACCATTCTAGCATTCTCATTTTCTCTCACATTAGGTCAAGTGACTTCCATGGTTCTCCCATTCTTTACAGAAAAGGAGAATTGGGTTGAATAACTTATCTCTTTCAGGTTGGTAAAGTTGGATCAGGATTAAGATACTCATTGTTCAAGGGAAAAGAATATATTTGAAAGGGATGGATAATTATACTGAACTTATGCAAGTTAAATTCCATATGTTAAAAACTGATTGTTTTATGTTGAAAACAGAGAAACACCTTATTACATCATGATGAAGCTTCACTTGTGAGAAAGCAGAGGCTCGCAGTTTAGATGAGGAAAGTAATTCTACAAGGACACTCCAAAGCAAAATGAAATCAGTTAACTACTTACTGATTAAGTACAACAGCAATTCAAAAAGACAGAGAGGGAAAAAGATAAAATACTAAATGTGATTTTAATGTCTCTATTTCTAAATGGCTTTATCCAGCTTAACTGCTAAAGAGTGTTTAACTAGCTAGAAAGAGATGTGTATAAAACAAAACTTGCATACATACAACCTGCTGTTACGATTTTCTTCTCTTCCTTCTGTATGTCTCTCAAAGCAATAGAATATTGATTTGAGAATCGTATCTTTTATAGTCTCTTGTTTGGAGTTTACTTTGCTGCTTATTCAAGATATATTTCATTTGAATCAAAGATATTTAGATTTAAAATTTCTACAGAACCCGAGGACACCTACCCCTACTTCGCCAGCCATAAAATACCACAAGGGTCTGTTTTAACCCCTGATTCCTCATTCTGCACTTTCCAGATGGATGAAAAATAGTAACCGATGAACACTTACTTATGTGAAAGTCAGCTGGCAAGTAATAAAAGACAAATCAAATTTCTGTTTGTTCAGCACCCATATGAAAAGAGTTACAAAAGCAGAAAATAAAACTAAAAAGAAAGAGGACAACTAATCAGAATGTGAAAATGATGTAAGGAACAAAGAGACACATCTGTCTGCATGCCAGACCCTCAAACAGCATACTAAACTACCATGGATCCTACTGATCTTTCTCTACTGCCACACGTCTTGTCTTTTCCCTTTTTTCCATAACATGCTTGCTTTCCTACAATATGTTATGCTCTTTCAAAGGCCAGGGTGTGCACATGTATTTCCCTCTGCGGGGGGTATCTTTCCTCCAACTCCTCACCCTTCTTGAATGCTATCTGTGACTCTTCTGGTCCCCAAGTGCTAAGTTTAATTCACTTCTCTTGTCATCATACAGCAGATTATAATAATGAAGTAGAGATTAGAAAGTAAAACAAGAATTACAGTGTAGGGATTCAAGGATGGTGTTGGGAATATGAAGTCAGACAATTAAGTCAGCCAACTTATCCTAGAAAAACTGCTATATACTTCATTGGTGAATATCACTATGGTCACCTTCAAGGTACTGTCCTTGGGAAGCTGTGCACCAATGTCAGCGCCTAGTCCAAAGCACATTTGGAATTCTTTCTGAAATGATCATCTGAGCTATTGTGGTTTGAAGTCTGACAATTAAGTTTGCAAAGTCATCCTAGAGAAAGTAGTACATACCTCATTTCTAAATATCACTACGGTCTCCAGATGGCCAGGGGGCGGACTTCAAAGATGATGATAGTGATATTCAGCAATGAGGTATGCTGCATTTTTTCTAGGATGGCTTTGCAAACTTAATTGTCCAATCTTATAAACAGAATGCTATGGAAAAACAAAACAGATGCCAACTAATGCTGCCCTACTGCCCCTAAAGACATCTTTCCCCCTTAAGCCATGGATTCCTGCTTTTCTCCTTATTTCTCAGTCTCTGGATTCTGGGCTTTCTCTTTGACTTTTAACTCAACTGTAATCCTGGAAAATGTTTTCTCACTAAATTCTTCAACAAAATTATTAGAGAACACAATATGCATTGTAACTCTTTATACATCTTATATTACTCACTGATTCTTGTTTATTGCCATTCATCTCATTTAAGGTTATGTTACTGCTTGCCTGTAACATTCTCCAAATTGGTTCCGTTCCTCTATCTCCTCTTTACTCCTATCCCTTTTATTTATTTAGCTGCCCTATTTGTCTTTCTGAACAAAAACTCTTATATTTCTCTTTTAATAATAATAATAATGATACAAAAAATACATAATGCAAACATAAGACAAGGACATAAACACAGAACCTAGAAAGCAAAAACATAAAAATACCCTCAGTGGCACTAAAGGAAGCATTCTTCAAATCTCTTCTTTGCAAAAACAGTTCACTTCCCCATAACTACCATTTCCTAATAATTTTTCTTGGAAACTAGATAGGAAAGCAAGCTAACATTTATTAAACACTGATCATTTGCAAATATAGTGATAATTGCCTTAATACACTGAGCCAAGATAGGAAAGGAAGCTAACATTTATTAAACACTGAACATTTGCTAATATAGTGATAATTGCCTTAATACACTGAGCCCCGAACGCGACTAATTTCAATGTTCTGATCATAGGAACCATATAAAACAATAAAGGTGATAGCTGTCAGCCAGAAGTGGGTGTCAAAGTGGCTCTTTGTGGAGTCTGTACGCTACGCTGTCCTTTTAATAACCACATGCACCAGGTTCTCTCCTAAGCCTTCTTTCTTCTTCTCTTCCTTAGGAATCTCCTCTGCGCTTGTGGCAGCTCATTTTATACCTCTAACCTCCTGCGTCTACATGGAGGGTATCCTACCATAATTACATCCCTACTCTCCTTGTCACTCCTGCCACCACTTCACTCTCATTCTCCATGGAGAAAGGGATGAATTTAAGAGAAGGAACTGAACGATGCCAGCAAAGCGCATTTCTCGTTTTCTTTCTTGGAACCAGCCTTTCATCAAGCTGAGAATTCTGACCTGTTTTCTACATCTCTGGAGAAGTCTGTCTAATTCTACAGCAAAGGATTAGGGAGCCCATTGCAGCCATATTTTTCTTCATCCATAAAGCTGTTACTTCTATTGCTGTCTGTCTGACTCTTATCTTTTTTAATTTTGTTTCATACTAAGAAATGGGACATGAAATATTGTTTATGTCTCTAGCTGTCCCAAAGTCCTATGTCTTAACTAGCACCTTCACATCAGTGACCCGATACACGTCTTCGAATGGTTGCTATCTTGTCTTGTAAAGGGCTTTCAGAGTTCCTTCTGGATAATCTCTTCTGAAATCTTTGTCCAGTCTGCAATTTCCAAAACTCAAATTTTCTACCTATGAAATTCAAGACAGATGCTATTCTTGAAACTTTATTATCTATGTGTTATCAAGATTATCAACAATATATCTGCATTATCGAAGTAATTTGCATAAGAGAAAATGTAAATTGTTTGGACCGGAGCCTAAACACAAATTTGTACAGTGCATGCTGCATCTTCCCTTGAGGACATGTTAATTTTCTTTGATATACAGCATAGCAAATGCAAATTATAGAAAGATCAGAAAACTTGTATGTGCACAACACAATTTGTATGCATTTTTTTTTTCTTTAGAGACAGAGTCTCACTTTATCACCCTCGGTAGAATACCATGGCATCACAGCTCACAGCAGTCTCCAACTCCTGAGCTTAGGCGATTCTCCTCCCTCAGCCTCCCAAGAAGCTGGGACTATAGAGACCTGCCACAACGCCTGGCTATTTTTTGTCACAGTTTGGCCAGGACCGGGTTTGAACCTACCACCCTCGGTATATAGAGCCAGCACCCCACCCACTGAACCCTTTATCTAGGGTGTTTTTTGAACATAGAGAGGCTCTAAATAACTTAGCACATTTAAATGCTGTCCCCACCACCAAAATTGCCTAACCTACCTACATAGATACGTGTATCTAAAATTTGAACGATAGCTATTTAAATTCTTTGCCTGCCAAACAACAATGACAGCTGCAACCAAAACATGGCCGGGCGATGTGACAGGCGCCTATAGTCCCAGCTACTTGGGAGGAGGAGGCAGGAGACTCGCTTAAGCCCAGGAATTGGAAGTTGCTGTGAGCTGTGATGCCACCGCACTCTACCAAGGGTGACAGCTTGAGGCTCTGTCTCATTTAAAAAAAAAAAAAAGAAAGAAAGAAAAAAAGAAAATTCTCACATTTTGCAATGACCTATTAAATATTTGTAGTTTCAATACTGGTACATTCTATAGTTTTTATAAATCATTTGTATTTGAATTCCATGGTACCAGCTGGAATACAAGCAAGCTAGGGTCTACCATTAAAAAAAAGCAAGGTAGTGTCTACCATTAAAAAATATATGTAATTATGACATTAACCACATTTTTATTAAATCATCAATCTTGGCCTAAATTGCTTTAGTCAGTAGGTCCTGATATAACATAATCTACTGAGCACATTTATTATAAGGAATTGACCAAAGAATTATTAATAACTAATGAGAAATTGTCAAGTAATCCACAGTCCCTGTAAAAAGTAACTCAAAGAATTCTAAAATAGGTTTTGAACAAACAATGCAATATGTTCTGGAAGCATATTTGGCTCTGATTTTGGCCAAATAAGACAAAAGAAAATGTAGGCATTTTTAACTTTGAATTATATCACAAATTTCCTTTTCTGTCTCAGAAGGTTTTTAAACATAGACAATGTTGAAATAGGGACAATTATGAAAAATAAATGTATTACTTTATATTTATGGAAGAATTTTACAGCTGTTACTGAGAAGAGCTGGGCTATATATTTGCTATACAAACAATAACCTGTGTGTTTGTGTGCATGGGTATGCTCTTCTTATAAAGTCTATAAAAGGTCAAGGGTCACATCTTTTATTTCCCAGAAAAGATTAGCCTTTTGATAAGCCTTTTGATAAGCCTTGGTCACTTACATAAAGCCTGGTTAGGGAATTTCTCTACTTCTTAATTCTCTTCCCCAAGTTCCTTGCCTTAAGTGCAACCAGGTCTCTCATGAAGTCTTTGATTTTCCCTGAAGTCTCTCAAGCAAATTCTTTCTCCTATTCTCGTGAACCTCAGTATCTGGGGGTGTGATCCCTCACTGTCCTGATAGTTTCCCTGTACTGTCTGTGGGTCATTAGCCTTTCACTTACTTTCATAAACTCACGTGCTTTTGAACTTCAGTCTATTTGGTCATCTTGTCTTGTGACTGTTGTTTTTCTACTCTCCTAATTAAACTCATTCCCATGCATTGAAAATTTTCATAACTTAATCCGTTTTTTCCACCAATGTCCTGCTATCATCTAAGTGACTTCCATGTCCAGATCTAACACCTGGATCACTCATTCCTTTGGCTTCTAAGTCACCCAGCGAGTTATTTTCTCCTCCTCAACTCTACAGTCACAGAGAGCGATGGCCACACCTTCGCCCAGATCACAAAAGACTCTATTCCACATTTTACATGATAAGATTTTTAATTTCAAAACCATTCCTCAGGAAATTTCACTTACTGATTCAGAACACACTGGTTCTTCCATTCCATTGGGACCTTATAGATCAAAAGGGTAGAGGCCATGTCCCCTAAGTGTACTGCAGTGGCCCTAACATGCTGATAAGGGGGCACCGTATAAATACATGATCTCAAACATCACTGATACCAGAAATCCGACTTTGTCTTCTGCACAGCTCACACATCTATTCTCTACCAAGAAAATGTCAAATCATTTCACCTTCTGACCTTCACCTTCAGTATCTGACCTCATCTCATAATTCAGAAAGTAAACAAATCATCAAATCAAAATCCCTTAAATTTTCATTGCCAATTCTAATTTTTACAATATGCCTTCCAAATAAGAGTAAACTCCCTCCACTTACATTCTCTGGATTCCACTCTCTTTTTTTTTTTTTTTAAAGGATTTATCTTCTTATCACATATTGAGTTTATTAACACACTTCTTAGTCAGAGGTTAAACTTATTGACACCATGTAACATGCTCATCTTCCCTTCATGCACAGTAGGAATTCAATAAACTTTTTTTTTAAAAAAATAGTCCATAAAGTGCTAATACCATCTCTGGTATATGCATAAACAATAACAAATTTGTAATTCACATTAATAGACATCTGTGGGCTGTAAAAGGTTTAAGAAGTAATTAATTTTAACATACTCACTAAAAATGTGTAAAGTTTGAGCTACAGAAAGTAAGTGATTTGCCCAAGGTTTATAAATATTTTGTTTTCTTTCTAATTTACATTCCCAGGTAGCATACTTTTCTCTCCTTGTTACTTTTATCATTTAGATGCACTTTCTCCATAAGACCTCAACAACTTGAAGCTGCTCTTCATTTTATATTTAAATATGCAAATAATTTGAATTTAAAGTACTGATCAGGAGAACAAAATGTTTTTACCTATCTATCCAAAGGAAAATAAGTCATCATATCGAAAGGATATCTGCACTTGTATGTTTATAGCAACACAATTTACAAGGCAAAGACATCAAATCAACTTAAGTACCTATCAACTGATGAGTGGAACACTACCCAGGCATGAAAAAGAGTGAAGTAAATGTCTTTTGCAGTAATTTGGACAGAACTGGAAGCCATTATCCTAAGTGAAGGAATAGAAAACCAAATACTGTATGTTCTCATAAGTGAGAGCAAAGCTCTGACTATGAATGGCCATGTAGAGGGACATCATAAAACATTGGAGACTTAGCAGGGAAAGAACAGTAAGAGAGTGAGGGATGAAAATTACCCATTGTACTCATGCACACTGTTCAGGTAATGAAAACATTAAAAGCCCAGACTTCATCATGGTACAATTTATCCATGTAAACAAAAACAGTTTTTCTTCCCTAAATTTATTGAAATAAAAAACTTAAAAATAAAAATATAAAATGGTTTTACATATGCTAAATCTCTCTTATAATACTCATATTGTTATTTTTATCACTCCAAACACCCTAGTTACATTTTCAATTATGTACAAAATAAATGCAGCGAGGAAGCCTGTTTATTTTCCATTATTGTGAATTAGCTTTTCAAAATAAACTAACTCATTTCTTCAACAACTATTCATTGAATACCTACTTCGTGTCAGGTACTATTCAAAATATTTAGCATAGAGCAATAAAGCAAGAAAAAAATCGTTCTTTCACAGAGCTTCCATTTTGAGAGAGAAGGTATGAAATTAACTACTAGATAAAGAGTACATTAAATAGGATGTTAGATAATAACAAGCACTAAGAAGAAAAGTAAAACAGATAAGCAAATGGAAAATGTTGCTATTATTTATTGGTTTCTGGATTAATTGGTTTTGCAATTTAATTTGGACCTATGACCACAGGGTTCTCATTGGAGTGACACTATTTAGGAGATAAGGAAGCTGGTCATGTATCTATGTCAGGGAGGAACATTTCAGCATAAAGAACAGTAAAGTTCAAGGGTCGGTGACATAACTAGTGTGTTTCATTCATAACAAGATAAACAGGGCTAAAGCAGATGGAGCATGAAGATCTGTAGACAATGAGGTCAGGTAAGAGGTCACTGGGCTGGACCATAAATACATTAACGGACCTGGAAAGACTGGATTTTACTCTGAGCTATGGGAGGGTTGTGTGCACTGGTTTGCTGCACTAGTCTTCTAACTGATCTCCTTGATTCCACCCTTACTGCTTTTGGGGCTCTTCTCATAAATAATAAGAGTGAAGGTGGTGAGAAGCTGTGGGGTTGTAGATGCATTTCAAAAATGGGGCCCATATGACTTACAAAAAGGATGAAAACGGGATAGCAGAGTAAGAGAGAGGTCAAGCTTGACACTGAGGTTTCTCGCCTAAGTACAAGAAAGAATGGAGCTGCCATTAATGAGATGGGACATGATACAACATATTAGACTGAATGTCTGTTTGTTTGTTCTGGAGCCAAGCTATAATAATTTCTAGTGTAGAATTCAACATACCATAAAATTTTCCTTCAGCTAAGGTTTTTTTTTTTTTTTTTTTTGCAAATGCTAAAGCAATATTGAAAGTAATTGGAAGTATATGTTAAGCATTTCAAAGTAACTTTCCTCTGACCTGACTCTGAGGTATTGACAGCAGGGAGCTCTGCACTGCCTTTATTGCTTACAACTATTCATATAGGAAGTTAATATGGATCAAAACCTAGGCAAAAATGAAATTGTGAAAATGTGTCGGTATCAGTGTGGGAGTGGTGATATACACATATGTGTATGTGCATATGCAATTTACACTTCCAGCCAAATAATACACAATTCAAGCCTAAATTTTGATATTTTGAGTGTGACACTAGGTCGGAAAAAAAAGAGTTTCAGTTTATTACAGACATCTAAGGAAGCTGAATTTTAAAATGAGAATTTATTTTTAGCTTTAAAAGTAGTTTAATTTTAAGATCATGTATCATATATATGTATATATGGTATATACATATAATCATATGTATACATATATGATCATATACATGTATCATATATATACATATATGTATTTAACTCTTCCAAAGTTGCACTTTTAATTTTCCCACTCTTATTTATAAGTAATATTTTTAACATAAGAATTCATTTTTAGGTTTAAAAAGTAGTTTATTTTGAGACAATCAACCACATTCATATATGTGTGTGTATATATATGAGGTTTACCTCTTCCAAAGTTGCTCTTTCCATTTTCCCACTCCTCTATCTATCTATCTATCCATCTATATCTGAATACCCAAATGAATGCATAAACTCAAGGAGAAACATGCATAAGTTAATGCAAAAGCTAAAAATTATTGATCAAGTCTTCTAGGGAATTTATGAACATGATAATCAAAAATAAATGTTACTGAGGAATTTCTCTCAAATTAAACCAGGGAAGCAACTCAGTCACTTTAATCCCTAATGTCAATCTTCTGGTGCAAGAACAATACATAAATTAAGAAAATCCTCAATATTAAGAGTAAAGACAGTGCAGAAAAGAAAAGCCATTTAACTCTTCATTTATTCATAAAACTTAAAATCCTACACAAACACAGCCAAAACAAAATTCATAGAAAAATAATACAATTTTAAATTTAGGTTTAAATTTAAAATCATGTGTGTGTGTGTGTGTGTGTGTGTGTGTATGGAGTTTAACTCTTCCAATGTTGCTCTTTCCATTTTCCTTGCTCTTTTATAGTAAAATATTGAAATTTTAATAGACAAAATTATTAATTGAAAATAAATCCTACACTTTAATTCCCAAGGATGTCAGATATCATTTGTTTACATGTTTTGAAATAGGATAAATTTAAGATTAACTTTTATACTCTTAAACTTAAGATGTCCTCCCCAGAAACTGAGCTTGGTAAAGCTTCGAACACAGATCCTATGATAAAGCATATAGAAAATATTTTCAGAAATGCTATTTTCTGGAATGCTCTGTTGTTAAAGTTTTAAAAGATATACTTAGCTTTTTGTAATTTTATACTATTTTAGAGTCCAGGTCAAAAAGGGAAATGTTAAAGAGGGCCATATAAAAACAAAACATGATTTTTACTTTTATGATTGAATTTTATTTGGTTAATTTTGATAAAATTATAAAATTATAAATTCATAATAAATTTTCATATTTATATATAGGCATGAAATGGGCATAAAGTTTATACATATAGTGAGGCTTTAACAATTTAAAGCAGTTGTCTGACTTTTGGTGCAAATCTCTAGTTTTCCCTTAACCACATAGTGGGTTCAATACTTATTTATGGGGAGTCCTTAAATAAATTATTAAACCTCTGTGCATCTCAATTTAAATCATCTATAAAAAGGCAATAATCATAATTGTTGCAACATTTAATTTTATAATGTATGTATATTACAAATCTATTGAAAGTGATTTAGAAATGACAACAGTTAATATCCCAATAGAAACAAAGCCCACTAATTTGAATTGTTCTTCTTTCATTGTGATGATCATACATTATTTAGAAAAAAATTTACTTTTGTTTTATAGAAAAACAAGACAATCTGAAATAGTTTTCCTAAAAGCTACAGTTAGAGTTTAATATACATACTGTCAAATGCCCTACATCTTTTGGCAAAGTTGGGCAGCATTTAACAATACATTTCCATTTTGGCAGCTGGAACCAGAGTTGAAAAGGGAGCTGTGAATAAAATATTTTAGTTTATATTTCTAATAGAAAATGAACTTTTCTATTAAAAATTTGACAATGACAATCCATCATGCTTCACCTCCTCTGCAGCTCTGACACACATCACAGTTTTAGGCCACAGGAACAATGATTAGGTGCAGCTGTAAAATAACTAATTCAAAATGAAAGGTTCATTAGTCACCTAATAGGAACAGCACCAAAGAAGGGCACATTGAAATCTGGGATTTCCCTTTTATCTACTTTTTGTTATTCAATCTGTTTTAGCCTAAGGTCTGCATGTAGACAGATACCCAGAATTGATTTTTCTGCACTCTAATGATTCCCTTTCCCCCTTTGCACTAAATTGATCGTGGTGGACAGTGATTGTGTTCATATTCTAAATGGATTGTGACTCCCCATGGCATACCTGAATCAAGGAGAAAAGCAATTTGGACAGACATTTTTTCCATGTTTGCTGTTTTATCTGTGAGTACCATATGACTCCCGAGCAGTGTATGAGTAGTGCTGAAATTAACTTCTTTCCCTATTATATTGTCTTCCATAGTCTGAAGAAAATATTACTAACTTGGGAATCATAAAACATAAATATTCCATGCCTAGTGAGTCTCATGTTTGTTAGATTACCCTTTCAGTCACCCAAGAATAATTCCTCAGCCTGATCCCGGTCTCTCTGTCTGTCTCTCTTTCTCTCAGTGGACACAAGGCTGCTAGAGTTCTGACAAGACCTATGGGACACACCTGCTGCTGTTGGGCAGCCACAGTTCCTAGGCTCACTTCCGAGGCATCCAAGGTATTTTCACATCTTGAGCCCCTAGTGGTGGTATTGTGTCACATCATAAGCATCATCTTGCTAATAAAAGTGTAGGCTACGACTGGCAGGGAGAAGACTGCCCTGTCATTGTATCACCCATGAACAGGCAGAGCACTCCTGTCCGTGAGGCTGCATCACTGAGATTGTTGCCAATTTCACTGAGTATTCATTTTCAAATCTCTTGAACTGCCCATTCATTCCTTTGCCAGGATCTCCAGCTTTCTTCCTCTCATTTACCTTCACTTCTAGGCTATCATATTTTTTATCAATCCTCTTTCTTGATTGCTTTTCTCCTACCATGAGAGCATGAAATATTTAATAATAATCACAATAGAAGAATGAAGATTTCAAAACAATGATCTAATATATTAATAAATACATCACTTCTAGAACACTCATTGCAAGGTATACATTAATTTATTACTTTTGCTCAAAATTCATTTGGGGACCAAATTGTTAAAATAATTGATAAAAGCTGTTAATCAATTTAGCACAATGAATATGTGAAATACCAAATGACGGTGCTACGTTTCCAAAGGTGAAAGACACTAACATGCTCTTTATAATTTTCTAGTTCACTCAGAAGTACATTTGATATTTCTATTACTTTAAATAAAGCACAGAAGAGCATCTCAAAATAATAATTATAAATCAGGTGCACTGCCTCATGCCTATAATCCCAACTATTCTAAAGTAGAGGGGGGAGGAGCACTTACAGCCAAGGGTTTGAGACGTGCCTGGGCAATATAGTGAGACCCCCATCTCTACAATCAATGAAAAAAGAAAAATAACAAAACTTATGCATGGTGGTGCATGCCTGTAGTTTCAGATTCTCCAGAGGCTGAGGTAGAAAGATCCCTTGAGCCCAAGAGTTCCAGGCTTCAATAAGCTACGATTGCACCACTACACTCCAGCTTGTGGAACAGTGCAAGATCCCATTTCTAAAAAGACAAATAAATTACAACATTTTAAACACCAATAATTACATGTTTTCCCATATCAACAGTTTTCATTCACTCATAATAATACATTTGATATTACTCTTAGGATCTGTCCACTGTTTTTCATTTCCATTAACACTGCTAAGACTACCCCTTTTTACCTCACTACTACAATAGCTTAGTAATGGGTATCTCATTCTTTGGTGCTTAAGATAAACTTGATTTTTATTTTGTCTCTTAGAACACCCTTAAATGATACCCCATTGTCTACAGCTGCCTTCAAGTTGAAAACAAGCTTCCTATTGTGTTGGTAAGAAGATGCACCGTTGTATTGCAAGACATCATGTCAAGTGTGATGACAGGATCGGTAGTCTCAGTCATCTAGGAGCATGTAAAACGCAAGCTATCAAGGCCTACCGTATCAGAATCTGCAAGGTGCTCTCCAGGTGTTACATGTACATGCTAGTTTTACTCATATATTTTAGATAGGAAATAAGAAATACATTAGACATTACAAATATTCAATGTATCAACTGATACTGGAAGTTTCAGTCCATTGAGAAGTCATGTCACTCTAAGGGAAGGTCAGGGTTTGATCAATGCAAAGGCATAATCTAATCTGTTCATTTGCTCTGTGTCACGTATTGGGGTTTCCCCGTGCATAGATACAGAGATTGAGGCATTATATAATGTAGACTATATAAACTATCTTTCACAAAACAAATACCTATCTTGAAAACTTTAAAGAAATCCTGAAGATGAGACAAAGTGTACAAAGATATGAGAAAAAAGGAAACTGGCTGCTGTTCCTCTTCCCAGCACAAACTCTTTTTCTGTTACATTGCAGGGTAGAAGAAAATGACAACTTAGTCATATCTAATAAGAAATTCACCAAAAATGAAATTAGAGAATATTAGAATTATACTTCACCTACTATTACTAATTACTATATTTTGAGCTTTGAAATTTGCAGTGATCAAATCCTAATATTCCCTCAAAATATTATATGTACCAAGTAGAATGAGTAAGTATGCCAAGTTCAACTTGTGTACTAAATGTTAGGAACATAATGTGTTTATTTTCCAACATCTTCAGGCTTCATAGTGAGCAAGACATTTAAAAATCGAAGATTTTCTTAATAAAGACAAACTTCTGCCACATTTCCAGTAATGTCAAAACTCATGACAAACCATTATTTCACAAAAAAATTACTAATTTAAATAATATTTTAAAGTATTGTTTGTAATTTCTACCTTAAAAATGAAATAATAACATAATGAAATGAAATCATACTATTAGGGAAACAGATGTCTTCTGACCTGGTCAAGAAAATGATTGAAGTAATACCTAGAAAACACTTTGGTGACAAAATGAATTCCTTTGCCAGTAAACTTTTTTGAGGGGAAAGTCATGCAGAGAACGTTGCTAAAGAGTAGAGAAATGAGTACATCAAATTATGTAATTTTGGAATACTGCTCATTGTGGATGCAAAAACAAAAGTTTCTATCCTCTTTAAGCTTATGGAAAATACAGTTGGAGCTAAAAAGAAGATGCAAAAAAGAAGATATGTTTTGAATGCTATATGACATTTAATAAAAGTGATATTTTGTGGTAAGGACCATCATCTGTTAGTGTAACCAATGATGAAGTGGATTTTAGTGTCGCATTACTAAGATACAGCACCACAAGCGAAATTCTTTCAGTATATCCTTCCTGGATAATGAAGTTTCCCCCTGGGGGGGAAACTGAAGCAAGAAGGGCACCAAGTGCTATTGGGTATTTCAAAATACTTAAAAACTAAACAAATAAAATCTATAATAAATTCTTAACATACTCGCTAATAATATGGATAGTGACTACAAGCTTCATTTATACAACAGGAAGTTTTGCTGGTTTTTTTCTCATGCAAAGTACTAAAAAAGATTCATTAAAGATTTAATAGTTTTCTCTTATAAGGAAATAAATCCAAATTCCCTACCCTCTAGTAGAGTGGCTTAGAAAAATTATAAACTACTTAATCTTTCTTTTCACTGTAATATATTTTAAGCAAATGAAATCCCCATGGATACCATGTACACTTACATTTGGAAACATCTGCTCGCTTGTTCAAAAATGTTTGAAATAAAGAATTTCAGTAGGTTTTAGACCCACTTACCAAAAGCACAGGGAAGAAAAGTCTTCTAAACTGACTGGCCTTTATGAGTTTGCTCACACCTGCTATCCTAGCCCTCGAGGGGGCCGTCTGAGCTCAGGAGTTGCAGACCAGCCTGAGCAAGAGCAAGACCCTGTCTCTACTAAAAAATAGAAAAATTAGCCGGGCATTGTGGTGGGCACCTGTACTCCCAGCTACCCAGGAGGCTGTGGTTAGAGGAACTCTCCAAGAGTTTGATATTGCTGTGAGCTAGGACACCATGGCACTCTACCTGGGGCACATAATGAGACTCTGTCTCAAAAACAAAAACAAAAAGAAAAACCAGAGCTATAACAACCTAACCAAATGTTGAAATTTTTAACACCAGCAACATCAGCACACTTTCTACAATTGTTGAGTGAATCTGAACTGATCATCAGAATTTACCAAAGCATGGACAAAAATAAGCTTTGTCCATTGGATACATCTGTTTTGCTGCAGAATCTGTGCACCTAAGGAGTATACCAAATTTCAAATTTAACCAACTCAGAAGCAGAAAATATTTGACCATAATTAAAATTAAAAAGGAATGAAATGGGATGATGGCCGTGGCTTAAGGAGTAGGGCACCGGCCCCATATACTGGCAGTGGCGGGTTCAAACCAAGCCCCCGCCAAAAAAACTGCAACAACGACAACAAAAAGAAATGAAACATACTTTGTAGAGATCTTAATGAATAATATTTATATTCATGATAAATTATATAAGTTAAAACATGTTCTTTTAATTTCTATTTTTGTGTTTATCTTATGTAAAGTGAATGAGATAAAAACAAATAAGAGTAGCTGGGGTATATGGATGTACTCTGAACTCCTTAATCTTATTTTTTCTTCTTTTTTATCTATATATTTTTCTCATAAAATTAATGCTTTAAAACACAGTTTAAGTATTGTTTGACAAAATGCATTACAATATATTTTATTATGCTACAAAATTCTAAAGTTACTGTTTGACCATCATTACGCTTTTTCTTTTCTTTTTCTTTTTTATTCCTTTTTCTTATGTCTAGTTCAAAATATGAACTAAATGTGGGATATTTTCATCTGCAACTTATCCTCATCATCCAAACATAATAGCTAAGTAAATTTTACCCCACCTGTACAGTGAATGGCATTCATAACTCATGTTCCGTCCCCTTTATCTTTGAATCAATACTATGCTCATCTCCGACAGCCTTCTGGCATACCCATTTTTTGAGCAAAATCCCTTTTGAATATCCCCTTTACATTTTCTTTTCTTTTCTCTCAATGCACTGATAGCCCCTCAGTCATTTATCTTGTGGCTCGCCCATTTCCTCTCCACAAGGTGATTACAGCTGACCTCTTCATTCATATTTTTCTCTCTCTTGCGACAACACTTTATTCTAATTAATACAGCCTCTCTAGCTTTCCCAAGGTAAACCATACACAGTATCAGACTTGACAATTTGCTTTCACTACTTCATCCTTAAAAATGCTCTTCTTGGCTTCTCTGCATATCTAAATATGTAGTTTATTTTCTTCAAGACAGTTCATATTTAATTTTGTTCCTTTCCAGTATACTGAACATACCATACCTCTTTTTCTGAAATCCTGTATTCATTCACTACCACAATAATTTGATATTAAACTCCTATTACCTTGTGCTATGCACTGTCCCATTGCATGGTGGCTCTATTATATACATTAATGTGTTTAAATATTTAATTATTATCTTTTCTTTCATAATAATAAACTTTGTCTCTTCAAATGAGGTTTGAATTTCCTTGAGGGCTGATAACTTCTCTGATTACTGGGCATTCCCAAGAGTACCTACCATGTTTCTGACAAGAATAGATGCTTTTTAATAAAGTATTATTAACTTGGGAAAGGTCTTTCAAGTATATATAATGTGTGTGTTTATTTATAACTCATAAAATTAAGAGTACTACTTCCATAATTCATTAGAGTTATTAACAGAAGCTACATGTTTATGGTAGATTGTTAAAGTCAAGTGCTTGAGTTCAAAAAGTGGTCTTATTTCCAATATCTCAAGATCTTGTTTACTGTTTCATCTTGTCACCTATTTTACATAATTTGTGGAGTTACAGTAAGTTCCAATTGCCTGATCTAAATAAATAATACAAGCAATGAGACAGATAGCAATTGATGTACCTAATAAAACAGAAATGTAATGCATGAGAAATGATTGAAGAAATCAAGCTATATACTAAATCTCACACCATTTTTGCGAAGAAATCTAATTTGTGCTCATGTGACACAGTAATCTTGTTGATAAAAAATTATGAGACATGGCATCCCATTCTTCTCCTTTAAAAAGTTACTGAAAATTATTATATACTTGATCAATCTAGTCATTATCACAAGTTATAGCACCCTAAGCCCAGCTTATTTTAGTGTTAGAATCCATAGTACATTAATGTTTATGATACATTGCTATGTGATCCAACCATTTTAACAAAACTAATAAATGTGTATTCACACAATTATATATATATCAAGAACAATGTCATTCATACTCAAGAATTTTAAAAATGTTTCTCTGAAAAAAATCCTAACTGTAGAAATATGATTTTAGCTGCAAGAAAAGAGATCATGTTGTTTATTGGGCACCAGACACATGGGTACATACTTAAGGTTTTGAAAAAGAAACATGTATTTTTATTTCACTAGAAGAAGAGCCTCATAACATCCTTTGGTCATCCAGTTAAGAGAGAGAGTTCGAAAAATTTACCATGTATCACTTCAAATGTGAAAGTGCCTAATCTTAAACCGTAAATAAGTGAACTACAATTCAGAAATGTAAAATAAAATTATGAAAACCAAGTGCAGCCAGCCATGCAGCAGACTGGAGCACACATTGAAATGAGAGTGAAACCATGTTAAACATGAAATTAATTCTTATTCATAAGTTTAACCCTAAAGGGATTACTCTTCCAAGCTTGTACATCAGTGTCCTTTCATCTTTCAAATATTTCCAGAATATTTTAAAGTGAAAGATATTTTCACTTTTCCTATAGTATACAGTCTATGTATAAGACACAAAATAAACCATTTATACATGCAGTGAAAACCTTTCAATAATTCACAAAACCACCACCACCATAATAACAACAATAACAATAACAACAGCAACAGTAAAAATGCTTTCCAGTCTGTCTATAGAACATTTCTTAACCTTGGATCTGGAGTTAATTATCTTTATGGCTTTGAAGGTACATGTAAGAGGCTGTGGTGCTGACCCTTGCAAGATTATCAAAAGGGGGTAAGGCTGTATGGACTGTGGCTGAAAGTCTATTTCTTTACATGAATCATTTTCAAAGTTTGTAACCTATATTCCTTACACAGATTCTTTCACAAATCATTTCAAAGAATGTAATTTCAATGAAACACATACATTGAGAAGATCCTGGACATATCTGGCAGCATGAAAGGACCACATACAACCATGAACTTTTAGTAAACATAGATCCTGAAAACAAATATCAAAATAATGTTCTATTACCAAGAACTATAACTAAACATACTAGTATGAGAATATATTTACAATCTTGCATGACATTTTGATTGTTTAGTAACCACCAAGCTGATTCCAACTCAAGTTATCAACAATAATACAATTTCTTTCCTTTGCTAGGCCCTGTCCTCTAATTAAAGAGCCAATTATTAAATTAGTGTTTCCTACCAGACTGTTGTCTATAGAAGCAACTGAATGACTCATATGTCCATGCACTAAAGGTTTGAGTTATTCCAGTTCATTCGTATGCCAATATTAGCCCCATTCTTACCTTATTTTTGAAATTTCATTTGACAGCTCCAAATATCAGAAATTACATCTTGATTTATATAAAAATAGTCAATATATCTTTATGTTGATATGATCAAGAAAATGCCATGAAGGCTATCTGTAACAGTACGATCAAAACATTTCTGAATGTATATGAATCGTGCCCTATGATTGCACCAATGTACAGAATTATGATTCAATAAAATTATAAAAAAAAAAAAAGCCAGGATATACTCAGGCATAAGATGAGTGCAGAATAATAGGATATATCAGCTTGGCCCCTGTAGCTCAGCAGCTAGGGTGCCAGCCACATACACCAGAGCTGGTGGGTTCAAATCCAGCCTGGGCCTGCCAAACAACAATGACAATCACAACCAAAAAATAGCGGGCCATTGTGGTGGGCTCCTGTAGTCCCAGCTACTTGGGAGGCTGAGGCAAGAGAATCGCTTAAGCTCAAGAGTTAGAGGTTGCTGTGAGCTGTGATGCCATAGCACTCTACCGAGGGTGACATAGTGAGACTCTGTCTCAAAAAGAGAAAAAAAGAAGCATAATAGGATATATGGGTTCAAAGATAATGGAATTTCAAGAGCTTCTGATAATTTTATCTAATTCTGTACCACTTTCATTTCGATATTTGGAGGTACAGAAAAATAGTAATGACATTGATCTTGCTGATGTAATGATAAATGTGATTGTGGAGGAAAATGTATCCTTCAGTAGACAACAAGTAGTTTCTAAACAAAAGGTGGAAAGTCGGGGTCTGCAGCCTAGGTCCTTAAGTGAGTGAGTGTAAGAATTTGGTAACACAGAGAAAGATAAGAGTAGATAGTTCTAGGTAAGGTAGAAAGGAAGGTCACAAAAATCTCCAGTAGTCTGGTTTTGATATTCAAAGATATTTTTCAGTTTACATAATGAAAAAATTGATATGCTGATAGTGACACCATAAATTGCCTATATTTCCTTTCACAAATGCTCTTCCTCTTCAACTTTTTTTTTTATTGTTGGGGATTTAAAGGCAAATTTCTTAGGGCTCTATTCTTAGCCATTTCCTTTAACATTCTTCTAGGATCTCTTCCTTGGCAACTCCCTTGAGTTATCTCTTTGATCCCTTCCTATTGATTAGGTGTCATATCTAATTACCTCCAACATCCAAGCAATTTCAATTGTAAAATATTTGGAGAAAATATCTTTATTTTCCTTTTTATTTCTCTAATTAAAGGATTCTCTGCTTATTTCCTTCTTTTGATGGCCTTTAAATTAAAATTTTGCCTTGTCCAAATCATTCATACACCATCCATAGGTCACTTATAGCTAATCATCAATCTATAATCATCTGAATGGAAACTGCCTAGATCTCTATATTACCTAGAAAATAAAATGCAAATTACTAGTATAAAATTAAATATATCCATTATCTTATCTCAATTCAAACTATTTATTTCCTGTCTTCTACTATAGACTTTACATGCCTCACATTACAGAAAAACGAGAACTTATGTCTCATTGTATAATGGGTCAAAATTTTCTTATATCTTTTCTCCAAAATATCCACCTTCTGTTATCAGAATTGTTTGTAACTGTCCAATACAATTAGCAATTCCATGAATTAATTCTTCTTTGCCACTTTTTCATATGACATGGTCTCTCTTTTGAACACCTGTAACATTTTGATTTCTCTCTTAGAACATTGATAATGACCTTTCCAGCATTTACATCCACATTATTTCCTTTTCTAGAATGTAAACTCCCTAGAGGAGGAAACTTTCCCCACAGATAGGGATTTTAACTTAATAAAATTTTCATCCCTCCTAGGCCGCAACACAGTGCCTTATGTTTCTTGAAAAATATGAGCTTTCAGAAAAAGGGAGAAAAGAATTGAATAAACTCCTGGGTTATTTTTCAACAATGCATTTTTTGCTTGATTTTATAGTGTCCTTTCAGAGAAGTTCTTGTCCGTGACTTTTATTGTTTGGAGGACCAAACACAATTATATTATCTTTTCTGTAGGCTATACTTACTGGACTCTCTCACCTTTATGAGTTACATTTCCCTGTTAAGAATCCTCTCCTTCTTCAAATGTCATCTCATGTGTTCAGACTCCCTAACTGAAAACTTCCATCCTCCAGTAGGTAATGCCATATATAGTTCCAGCTAAAATTCTTAGTCCTTCATTGGAATGTCATCAAATAATTCTGAGCATATTTTGCTTTTCTTCCAATATTCACAACATTTAAGAATAAATTGGTAAATTTTGGATGTGTCCGTAGTGTAATACTAATATAACTTTTTATTCATATATTAAAGAGGAGAGGGGACAATGTGTATAATTAATGTTTGAGTATCTCTAATCGAAAAATTCAAAATCTGAAAAGCTCTAAAACCTGAAAATTTGTGAACACTGATATGATACAATATCTTTGAATAACACAATCTTTTTTCCATGCATAAAATTATTTAAAACATTGTATATAATTTTCTTGTGGCTATGTATATAAGAGGCATATGAAACACAAATGAATTTCATGTTTAAACTTGGGCACCATTTCCAAAATACCTCATATGTATATGTAGACATTCTAATATCTGAAGAAATCTGAATTCCTTCTGGTTCAAGCATTTCAGATAAGAATATCCAATCTAAAATATTATCTCAAGTCCAAGTTTTATGATTTAGAGCCTCAAAACTACTTTTTGTATCCCCTGGATATGTAAGAAAGAAACATTAAAGTTCTGCTACAGTGGTCCTCAACCTGTGTGTCATGACCCACAGAAACTGTATTAAAAGGTTGGGGCATTAGGAAGATTGAGAACCATCTAATATAATGCTAAAATTGTTAGCATTCATTGCTCAGAAGATAATGACAATTTTTACTCATGGGAAAACAAGAGCTAAGTGTTTAGTTTAGAATAATAATTGGCATGCTTAGTAAGAATGAAAAATAGACATTTCCATGAAAATATTCCATAGTGAGTGAAAAAAATATGAGAAAAATAAAACCAATGTTACCTAATTTAATATACTCAGATGGCAGCATGTTTATTATTTTCAGTGTTATATTAATGTATTTATACATGTTAAGATTTTAATATATACATGACAAGTCCTAAAAGTTTTAATATACTCAGAGGGCAGCATGTTGATTATTTTTTGTGTTATATTAACATATTTATACATGTTACGTTTTTAATATATACACGACAATCCTAAAAGTTTGATGATATATTTTTTAAATCTATAAATGATATATCTTTTTTTTTAATCTTTTTAAAAAATTCAAAGTATTATGGGAGTACAAATGTTTTTTATTACATGGATTACTTTTGTAATGCTGGAGTTAGGGTTATAAGTTTGCACTTTACCAGATAGTTTTTTTTGTTTTTGCTTTTGCTTTTTGTTTTTTGTTTTTTTTGCAGTTTTTGCCCGGGACTGGTTTTGAACCCTCCACCTCCGGCATATGGGGCTGGCAACCTATTCCTCTGAGTCACAGGTACTGCCCTTCACCAGATAGTTTTAATTGTACCCATTAGGTAGATTTTCACCCATCCCTTTCATGGTCCTGCCATCTGCTTTATTTCCATTAAGTTTTATTTCCCTTTTGTGCTCAATTAGTTCCAATTTTATAGTGAATACATGTGGTATTTGCTTTTCCATTATTTAGGTATTTCACTTATGATAATGGCCTCCAGTTCCATCCAAATTGTCACAAAAGCTATTAAGTCATCCTTCTTCAATGGTATACATATACCACATTTTAATGGACACTCATGAATTTATGAGCATTAGGGTTGATTCCACCAATCATCCAATCAGAAAATAAATAAAGTCTTAAATGGGCCTCTAGAATTAAAAGGCCTAACAGATATTTATAGAACATTTTACCCCCGAACTACTGAACGTACATTCTTCTCATCAGCACATGAAATACTCTCCAAGACCAATCTTATTTTAGGCCACAAAACATAGCTCACCAAACTCAAAAAATAGAAATTATACCATGTATCTTCTCAGGTCATGGTGGAATAAAATTAGAAATCAACTCTAAGTGAAATACTCAATTCTATGCAGTCATAGAAATTAAACAACCTGCTGCTGAATGATAATTAAATCAATAATAAATTAAGATGGAAATCAAAAGATTCCTTCAACTGAATGACGCAGAGGACACACGCTGTCAAAATCTATGGGATTCAGTAAAAGCAATCCTAAGGGGAAAATTCATAGCCTTACAAGCCTATATCAAAAAGCCAAAAAGATCACAAATGAGTAATCTAAAGACACATCTCAATGAACTATAAAAGTAAGAGTAGACCAAACTCAAATCTAGGTGAAGAAAACTAATAACTAAGGTCAGAGCAGAACTATATGAAATTAAGAACAAGAAAATAACATAGAAGGTCAACAAAACAAAAAGTTCATTCTTTGAAAAGGTAAACAAAATTAATAGATATTAACTTGCAAGCCATGATGGCTGGAGGAAATGAGTGGTCAATGGCCCTAGAGACAGGAGCTGCTAACAGTGTCTGATGAGGTAACAGTGTCTGATGAGGTAACAATGTGATACTCCTCCCTGTAGCATTCTATTCACACAGCACTTGATGAGATCATTGTAGAGCTACACTAAGATTGGTGTCACTCTCTAATAACTACCCATTTTATTTCAAATACAATTCAAATTCTTTACCTTGACACCAGACAACATTCAAACAATATTTCTTTCTTGCTTATTCTTCTCCAGCTGTGTTGATGTTTCTGCTGTTCATCAAACATGCTGAGCTATTTTTCCAGCTCAGCAGCTGGACACTTAGGTGTTCTTAATCCTAGAAATATCATGACATAAGATGTTTAAATCTTAGTATGTCTCCATCAGGTCTTCTAGTCTTTTCCTAAATGTTACCTTTTGAAGTGATGCCTTCACTATCTCAGTGTACTCACCTTACCCCACAGTATTTTATCTTTGACTTATGTTACATTTGTCAGTACCTGAAAGTATATTATGCATACATTGATTTCCTACCATTAGAGTTTGCTTTTCTCTGAGATTTCAAACTCCATAAAGAGAGGAAATGTGCTTGTCTTGCTTCCTACCATGTCAGTATCTGGAAAATGGCAATCATTAGATAAATATTTGCTCAATTAATGAAAAATAACTTTAGTTTTGCTATACAACCATTTATATTAAAAAGACCATGTAGAAGAAAAGGGATGTCTGTTTATTAAATGGTGACCATATACATTATTATTCAACTGGGACACTGAAGAGAAAGTTAATATTTTGATAAGTACCTAACATGGAAGTGATCATATAATTCATTGTCCAAACAGGGAATGTATAAGGGAGCACTATTAATAGTTACACCAAAATAACAGGCCTATCATTCCTTTATGTTCCAGGTACTCTGCTACATATTTAAACACATCATAGCCTTTCTGCCTGAAGGTAGGAAATGTTTTATTTCATTCCTATTGGAGTACTTTGCTTTGTGGTCAGGACTCAGTTCAGACCATTTTAAATAAGCTCTGGCAAAAAAAGTTTATGAGCTCTAAAAGGAAAACAGATCCTTCTTCACCTAAAGACATTCAAGCCATGCACAGTCCTTTCCTTCACTAGTAAAATATTAAAATATGCTTTATAACTAATTTTGCAAAAATATACATGCTATATATGCACTGAAAAAATGAATATTAGAAATAAGCTCGTGAGTGATTTCTTAGTCAAGTTCTCTATTGTTACATTAGAATAGATGAAATGTTCAATAAAAGGAAATTAAATATTGTTATCATTAAATTTATAACCTGTGAACATTATTTAAAACAAATTTGAGATAATAAATACTTTATATGGTTACAATCTTTAGGAAGGGAAAAGGGGTGTATAAAGAAAGATACATAATTTAATTTTTGAATAGCCATATGGATGACAGAATCAAAAAATATAGTTAATAAAGATCTCATATTATCTTCAAACTAATTGTGTCAACAATTTTGCCCTTTCCTAGACAATAGTATTTATAAAACTACCTTAAATTCATTTATCAATTTACTATTTCCAAAGCTCATATGTGTTCATTGTTTTATTATAGTTATCATTAAAAAAACTCTCATATGAGTTAGATAATTCTGGCATGGTCATTTTTATTTTATAGATGTGGGTGCCTATCCTCAAGGATAACTGATCTGTCCAAGGTTTCATAAGGCTTACTCTAGGACTTAAACCTAGATTTTCTAAATTCACACATCTTTTATGTCCTTAAGCAAGTCTTTAACTTTTAATGTTAGGAATTCTAAAGGGTTATAAAATAAAATTTGAAACTTACTATTTCTTGTTTATCATCTGGTTGTAATCACTGGGAGTTATCAGACCCAGAGGCAGTATAAGAACAAATATAAATGGGGAAAATAAACCCATAATCATATTCAAACGTCCTTGATTGTAACAACTAAGGTGAGAAAGAAGAAAATCACTAAACCCAGTTTTTCTTTTGTCATGAAAAAATTTATTTCCTATTTTAAGTAATTAAATTAGTGGGGGGAAAATTGAAACCTTTGCCAACTGCCTCAATTTTCTTTCCATTTCAAAGGAAATAAATTGAATAGTGATTATTTTGTTGCCTTAAGAATATAGTTACCATATAATATAAAATTCTCCATCTGAATCATATGGTAACAGCCTGATGGTGTGATATATAGCATGTTCTAAGAACTTTACACTATCTAATTAATAAAGTGCTCAGATGCACGAATAGCAATTCAGTATCAATTTCTAAGAAATTCACATAGAAAATTCACATCCTTCCAGCTAAGAGGGAAAACCTTGGTGCTTGTCACTTGCACTTGCAGTGACTGACAGGAGTCTGGGAGGCTGCTGTTAATAAGGATCCCTGCTGTTGCTGTACTTGGTGATTTACCACCTTCACTTCTCCAAACGGGAGGTCAGATCAGAGGAAAGCATTCATTGAAAGGTGGCATTTTCCTTTCCATAGCCAGTGCTTTAAACTATAGTAATTCATACTTAATTAATGGCTTTCTTTTGTGGCATTATGGTTCTATTCATTAAGGCATACAATACAAACTGCTACTTTCTAATATAATTATTCAATGATATGACCATCAAGGTTAGTTCTGTACCTCTGCAGTTAGAGTCCCAGCTCCTCTCTCCTAAGGAAGAAATTTGCTACTGCCTCGAGGCTCGTTTAGTGGGCAAATATTGAGAATTTTGTAATTTAAAATGCTATGTCGCACAGTATTTTCTTTCTACACTCTAATTATAGTCAGTGGCATTTGTTTGCCTATTCTTTCATTAACATTTATGAAAGCATACAAATATTTTATGGACCTAATAGATGAGATACTTAGCATGGCATTATTGACTTTTTGTTATCTTTACAAGGCAGCTCAATCATAAATAGTTGAGGTCCTTAGACTATAACACCAAACCCAGTTTATCAATACTGTGGTTCCTTATCTCGGAGACCTGAAATTTATAGCAATTGGAAATAAATGTATCATCCACTGGGTATATTCATCTAGGCTTGAGAGATCAAATTTACACTCTGCATGTTCTTTTGGTATCTCATCAATTTTAGGATGAGGCCAGTGGAGAGCAATGTTTCTTTAAGAATATCAAATAATTAGGAGCAAATAATCTACTGTCCTTTGTAGTCTAGTATTATGCCTTCTGGTTTCAGATTTTCTTTCCAGTAATTACATTCTTAAGCATTCTTTTTAATAACTGATGGATTTTCCTAAGAATATAGTTTTTTGTTTTATTTTGTTTTTTGAGATGACAGAGTCTCACTATGTTATTCTCGGTAGAGTGCTGTGGCATCACAGCTCACAGGAACCTCAAACTAGTGGTCTTAAGTGATTCTCTTGACTCAGACTCCCGAGTAGCTGGGACTACAGGCGCCCACCACAACACCTGACTATTTTTCGGTTGCAGTTGTCAGTGTTGTTTAGCAGGCCCAGGCTGGGCTAAAACTCTTCAGCCTTGGAGTATGTGGCCAGCTCCCTCCTCACTGAGCTATGGCATGGAGCCAGAATACAGTATTTCTTAGAAACATTATCATTTCATGTTAGAGGCAAATTATCACCCCTGGTGACATGGAGACTAAGTGGAAAGTGATGAGAAAACACACTTATTAACTCCAACAAAATATTCGAAGTTCTGTTAGTAAATACAGGTACACACAGTTTAGTGCTATGCTCAACAACCAATGTCTGTCTCTGCATCACACATAAAAATTGTTCAAAAAATATACTCCTTACCTCTTCTATGTGATAGTCCAGCTATTCACAAAAAATTACAAAAGGCTTAAATTTTTAAAAGTTTTAAATAAAAAAGAAAAATCATAGCAAAATATTCCAACATTAAATGAACTCTGGGCATATTGCTAACTATTGATGGCGCCTACCACATTCTTCCCCATACTACCACTTGTGAAATGTAGACCAGTGCCTAGACACAAACTAGGCTGATGATGGTCTGACTCCATATAGCCCTTTAGTGGTTCTTAGACTATTTTCTTCTAGAGATTCTCTGATTTTTAACCCTTAACTTATCTACACACCTTTCATAATTTTTCATAGCATGTTGAATGCTTACAGATAAATGTATTCAATACAATAACTGTATTCTTAATGATAATACAGAAGGAGATCACTTCTTTGACTTTCATGTTACTGACTTTCATGTTGGATTCAAATTAAACTCTACATTTCTTTTGAGAAAGCTACTGACTTATGTACCAAGGCAGGCAGCAATAAACCTCAAGAGCAAGCCTTGCTTCATACTAGCGGTGTCTGCTATCCTGGAGTGAATATCATTAACTCACATATAAGCATATTCAGTTACAAAGTAATTCAGAATAAAAGTTATTTTGATGGCTATATAAATCACTTGCCTCTTTAGCTTTTCATAATAGAAAGGTGGTGTATTTTTACCTTTTGGAAATGACTAGTGTTTATATTTTAATGAAAAGAGGTACACTTAAAAGGGAGAATCTAAAATACTGTTAAGAGACATGATTACTTGTAAAGAGCAAAACACATTACACTTGTCAAGTATTTTATAGGGCTATGTACCTTTAACAATGCTTGTGATTATTTTTATTAATTTTGCTTTCTTCAAAAGTACCCTGTGAGTAGCCTTAGGCATAAATATAAAAAATGTGCTATTGACTTGCCTCTCTGAGTCTAGGTGAGCTTACTCATGATTCTAAGAACTGGAATGCCGCTCCCTTCAGCAAATTTAAATTAAAACTAAAGTAAATTTAGGAATACAAAACATGAAGAAATGTAATTAAATTGTTAAATCAGCACTAATATACTCATTACTGGAATGTAATTTAGGTTTATCAATTTGGCTTCTCGTACTTTATTCCTTTACTCTTTCATTTCATAACTTTTATGTCTAGCACGTGTCAAGCTTTGTGCTGGGTACAGGAGATGCATATAGGAAAGAGGAAGGCAATGATTACCTAGTACGGGTAGACAGACACGAGGACAGTCCGCACATGTGCTGCTGTAGAGATAGAAAAGGGGTGTTTATAGGACACAACACCAGGAAAGTTTAATTTCCCCTGGAAAGCAGTGATAGTTACTACAACGGAAATAACATTCATTTTGAGTCTTAAGAGGTGCTTTAAGCAAAAGGACAGTGAACAAGTAGAAATTCTTGGCAGAGAGAAACGTATATTACAAAGCACAATGATATAACGCAGCAGGCAACTTTCAAGGCAATGTAAGCAATTTTTCCATGATGGACTGTGTATGGAAGTTGCAGATAAGGAGGAGGAGGAGAGAGCAGTGAGGAAGAGAAAGGACCTGTGCCATGTTAAGGAATTTGTACTTGAACCTAAAGTCTACAGGAATTCTAAACAGGAATTATACAATATGATTTATAGTTTAAGAACAGTCAGAGAAGCCAGGTAGAATGCAATACCAGGAGAAAACAAGGAGGACCTGAATAGAGCAGTAAGAATGGAGGTGAGTTATGTGGAAAATTGTTTAGAAGATAAAATTGATAGGACTTGGTGAATTGTTCTAAGCTGAATAGTGAAGGACAGGCAAGTTTCCCTTTAGGCAAAGCTTAGGATGATGTTTGTTCTAGATAATGAAGCTGATTCAAACTTGATCATAAATCTGACTAATAAGTGCCTGAAGATGAAACTCTCCCCCAATAAAGAAAGGTAATTTCTTCCTAAAACCCCTTCTCAGGGCAGATGTCAGAAACAGTTTTAAAAATATTATTCATTTAAATTAGTGTACAAATAGTTGAATAGTTAAGAAAACAAGAATATAAGAATATATTCCCATCCTAAATTTCTTTAATCTTTAACTTCAGAACAAATAAGAGAAATCATCAAAGGACATATAAATAGTGTACAAAAATTATTAAATCTATAAACCTTCAAACTGGGTATACCCTTAGAATCAGGAACAGACACATAATTTGCAGGATCCAGTGTAAAATGAAAATGCAGGGACCCTTTTTCAAAAAGCAAGAAGTGCTGTTAAAAATACTGAAATATAAATTTTGCCTCTTAAAAAAATTTTCTTATAAAATGTAACAAGGGGAAAAAGTAATATAGGAATAATGTGAATAATGATAGAAGCTAAAAAATTACAAAAAACTTTAAAGTTATAAGTGTATAAAAAATAAATAATAGTTTATTAATATGACACATTATTTATCATATTTTTCTACTCATATTTCTACAATAGGTACCTTCATACTTCATTACTCTTTATTAAAACTAAAAGCAACATCTGTCCCTCCTGGATAATACAAGATATTTTATGCAAAAACATTTTTGATAATTTTTGATTCTGAGAAGAATCTGCTGATGTGTTATTCGAGTTAAGATTATTTCGTCGAGTCTGAAACTAGGATAAATTCTGATTTTTTAAAACATAAATTCTACCATTAGAGATGATGATTCAACATAAAAATTTATAAAAATATTTAACCCTTCAGATGTATTAGTTTTGTATGAATTTGAGTTTAAGTATAAATTTATACAATAGCATTTTAATGTTTCCTATGAAGTTTCCTATAACTGTTGAACCACATATAAAAAAACAGATGTGGCTTTATGATTCAAATGTCCATCTATGTAACATAACAGTGACCTTAAAATAACACGAAAAAATAATTTTAAAATTGTCTCTCTCAGCAATTGGTTCCTCAGCAGCTCATATGAAAACCGCTGAATGTGATGATTTTACAACTGATATTTATAAAGTTCCTCAATAAGCATTAGTGTAACACCTCCTTGCACACTATTATTTTGTAATACCTAAATTAACAAAGTTTACTGCCTGTGTGCTGGCCCCAGCATGAAGGCCAGAGAGTTAACATTTGCTGTAGGAATAGACTCGGGGAATAGCAGGAAGCTGGCATCCCACTGTGGGTGCCAACTCTGCCGCATTTGGAGTCCCTCCTCTTTCTCAAGGCCACGGCTGCCGCCACCATCAGTATTGCTGCTATATCTGTTTCTATCACCACTGTTAGTGGGTCCCATTCCCAGCCTGGCTGTCTTACTCAAAGACCTGAGATCACACACATGAGAAGCACTCAAGAAAGTTCCTCGTTTGAAAAGATTAATACACTTGATAAACTGCAAATACAAGCAATGGAAAGGAGCGAGAGAGAAACATAAAATACCAACATCAAGAATAAAGGAACAACATGAGTTATTTTGAAATTAGTTTCGGACTTTCTAGCAGCAGTCTCCAGCCTTTTTGTCACCAGGGAATGGGTTTCATGGAAGATAACTTTTCCAGGGGAGGAGATGTGAAGTGGCAGGAGTGATGGGGAGTGATCAGGTATAGATGAAGCTGCGCTCCCCTCACCCCCATCTCCTGTACGGCCCACTTCTGAAAAGGTCACCAACCAAAGGTAACCATTTTGGCACCAGGGACCGGTTTCATGGGAGACGATTTTTACGCAGATGAGAGGGTGGGGGAGGGGTGGGACAGGAGGCAAAGCTGAGGTGGTGATGTGGGTGGCAGGAGCCTGCTAGGCCACTAATGGGTATCAGTCTGCAGCCTCAGGGGTGGGACTGCAGCTTTACAGAATGAGTTGATGAATGGCACAAAACAGACACATAGAAACAGAGACAAGCAACACAACACACAACAGACCCCCTATGGAAGGAGAGAAAGCTCATTTCTAGAGTTGCTGTATTATATTAAATATCTAGTTTGTAGCAAACTAATTAGGAGATACACAAAGAAACTAAAACATTAGGCCTAAGTAAGGAAAAAGGTCATCAACAGAAACTGTTCCTAGGGGAAACCCACATACCAGATTTATTAGGCAAAGACTTTAAATCGTCTATTATTACACATCAAATCAAGCAAACCACATGTGAAGAAATAAAGTATGAGAATGAAATCTCTGAAAATAGAGAATGTGAGTAAAGAGATTACAATGATAAAATCAGGGGAAACTGGACATAGGTACTTCAGGTAAGAGGATGTTACAGTGATACAAAGATCATGGGTTTAACAGTCAACACTGCAATAAATAGTTTAACTTTCTTGAGTGCCATTATGATCCACACATAGGCTTTAGTAATTGATAGAGGAAAGTAGAGAAAATACATAGTTAAGCTGTAGAGAACATTACAACTGAAGAAATTACTCATTTACTACCCTCTCACCACCAGTGTGAATGCTCCTTTTGTTTCTGTCAAGATGGTCTTCTTGAAGAGGGCTTTTCTTAATCTACCTTTATTTCTGCTTTTATGCTTTATATCATGTAATTATTCTTGCCTGGAAGTTCTATTTCAGCAAATTCTTATTATTGTTCAGAATATGAACAAGTGCTAGTTTCTAAAAACCTTTCTATTTCAACTGTAATGGACATATCTTCTTTAAAAGAGAAGGTATAATTGATTTTTACCAGACATTGTAATTCCTGGATGTTCTGGAACATCTTTGATGCTCCTTGATGAGTCTTTGATGTTTATTAAATGCCTTACGTAGGCTATCTGCAGTAGATTGCAAATTCCTTAGGCATAAGGTTGTAAACATAGAACTAGATACAGATAATATTATACATAGATACAGACAATGCTACTAGAAACATAAATAATCAATATGACCAATGGTTCTTATGCTACCAGGGATAATTTTTCCTATTTGGCAATGTCTGGAGATTCCAGGGCTTTGCTACTGGCATCTAGTGGGTGACGGGACTGAGGTGCTGCTAAACTTCATACAATGCATATGACAGCCCTCGAAAGTAAATAATGACCTAGTCAAAAATTTTTAACGGTGACAAATTTGAGAAACCCTAGAGACATGGTATATAATAGCTGGACATTCCCTGTAAATCCTAAATAAGTAATTTCTCAAAATAACGAATACCTATATTGAGTTATTATTACACCCACTGAAGGTGTGAATATGAAAATTAAGTAATAATAAGCAAAAGTCCTAAATCCAATGACTCCATTAATACGGTTGTGTTAGTCTGAGTCCTCCCTGAAGTAGATCCTATGATGTGACTGGACTTATGAGATATTTAATGAGGGAAGTACTTGGGAAGGCTAAGACGGAAGGGGCTTGGAAATTCAGGATCCTAGTTCAATTCTGTAACCTGTGACAGACATAAGGAAAGAAGAATGGGTAGAAAGAGCCTTCGACTGCAACCCAGGCCCCAGGAGGTCTCTGTCAGAATAATGGGAAGCATTTGGAGTGAAAATGCCAGTTAGAAGTACCCCCTGCTAAGTGGAATGTGTTGGCTCTAGAACACTGCTGCTCACTATGAAAGGCTGAGGGAAGAGTTGTGTCATACGCAATTTTTGATATGTTTAAATTTTATTAAAGAACTACTTCTTGGAAACAGATCTAGATGTTTTCACTTAAATAATTTGAAAGAATGTAGGAAAGAATTAATGTGTAATTGTGTATTGATGCCAACTTTTTGAGAAAGAAAAAGAAAAATATGCTAAATACATTCTAAAAACAGTTCTGAAAAGATTCCCACTTTTTTTTTTTTTAGACAGCCACAGGAGCTGTGAAGGATTACCACTTTTAAAATAAAGTTGTACACATACACTTATATTTCTAAGTTCCAGCTAACAATATAGTTAATGATGATTAAAATATATGTAAACTTAGCGTATCTCCTAGAAATCTTATCACTACATCTGCTTTTAGATGTGATGATGTTCCAGTTTATTTGTAGAAGCTATCAGTGATTCTTTCCCATTTCCCCCATACTCAGCATGTTACTCAAAGCCTAAAGATTCCATTACCTTAATTGTTCATAAATCCATTACATTAAACATCTCTATGAGAGATATGAACTGCTAAATACTGTGCACAAAAATATGAATGAACATTTTGGCAGGTAGAATTCAAAGGTCAAGGCTGGATACAGATAGACAAGTCAAGAGCATAAGAAGCAGTTGGTGTCTTAGGTGATAAGAGTGAACATGAAGAGAGAATGAAGGTAAGAGAGAGATTCAAATAGTACCTGAAATACTTTGGAGGAGTGTGAATGAAGTGTCTGAGAAGTATCTAAAGCACTTGGTTTAGTCATTTCAGAGGTCCTCAGTGACCTTAGCAAGGAAAGTTGTAATATAGTGATAGAGATAGCAAATTGCAGGACAGTGAAAACTTGTTCATTCAATAAACTTTGTTATAAAGAGAACTGAGAAAGAGAGAGAGATGGTTTAATAAGGTAAGAGTGTTGCACAGATTTGCTTGTTTCTGGTTTGTTAAGCTCTGCAGTAACCTGAGGATGTTCTATTCTTGAGGAAGGCAGCCCCCAGCATTGCAGAGTTGAAAATACAGAAAGAAAATGGGAAAGGAAGTACAAATCAAGGAAGTACAGTAGATAATAGCAAGTGGGGAATTAATCAAAATAATATTTGTGGTAAAAAGGATATTTTTAGCCTGAAGTCGTTTCCAGGGTTTTGAGAATCTTTATAAGGAAATAATGTGTTTTTGTAGTTATTGATGTAGAAATCTAACATCAAATGAATTTACATTTTACTTATCTTTGATGTGTAAACAGAACATGTGAACTTCTTAAGGGCATGGTCTGTGTGATTACATAGATTTCCCTTTTAACTAATGGCATAGTGCCTTATACCTAGCGGGTGTTCAATAAACATTTACTGAATTTTATACATACGTGTATTTTTAAATATAAAGCTACCTCAAATATGAAGGTTACTGTTTCACAGAAGTGCTTAAAAGATACTAAAAGTGCAATGATAAAAGAATGCTCTAATTAGAGTTTAGAAATAATATTTACACAAAAATTGATATTTATCAGATCACATCTTATGTGAAATAGTAACAGTAGCACATATTCAATAACCATCACCAGAATTAGATTCAACAATATAAATGCTAAGACACATAGCTTTGAAAAAAAAAACAATAATAACAAATATTAAAGTATCTACCAGTGCTACATAAAGTACTTTCACAATTCCTGCTTATACTTCCACTTTACTGCCAGGTACAGAGGGACACATTACTAACCCCATTTTATCAATGAAAAACTGAAGCTACCATTAACTGCCTCATCCAGAATTCCAATCTAGTCCTATAAATTCTGGGATTTAAATCTAGATGTTCTGGATATGTGGTCCATTCTCTAAGTAATACCAACATAATCTATTAATGATTTGAAAATATATAAAAGAAAAATGTTTTGGTTTTGGTAAAATCTAAAGTTTTCTTCCATTATTTTCCTTTTGAAATAACTAAGTATTATTTAAAACTCCTCAAAATGATTAAGTTGACTAATATTAGAGGAACATTTAAAAAATTAATTCGCAGGCTTGGCACTGTAGCACAGTGGTTACGGTGCCAGCGGATTCAAACCTGGCCTGGGCCTGCTAAACAACAATGACTACCAAAATGAAAAAATAGCCAGGCATTGTGGTGGGCGCTGGGTAGTCCCAGCTTCTTGGGAGGCTGAGGCAAAATAATCGCTTAAGCCCAAGAGTTAGAGGTTGCTGTGAGCTGTGATGCCATAGCACTCTACCAAGGGCAACATAATGAGTCTCTGTCTCAAAAAAAAAAAAAAATAAAACAACTAATTGGCAGATTAGAAGCTTTGTATTTTGATTTTTCCAGAAAATTAATATTTGCAACCTTTCGTCTATGGCAACATTCTTATGATTTAGAGTAAACGTATTATGGGATTTTATAAAGTATCTGTAATACTTATAGATTTGATGCTTATTCTCTTACCTCCAATGGGTGATCGAATCCAATTAGTCCAATGACTAATTTTTAGATTCTAGAATAAATGACTTAAAGACAGAGTTAATTGTTCATGGAATAAGTCAATGTAATAATAATAGCTATAAATAATTTTTATTGACCACTTACTGTTTCTTGGCAGTATGCTAACACTATATATGTAGGCACTTGTATTTATATACAGTTTCATTTTTATCCTCACTAAACCCCTGAGAATAGATGCATTTATTATCTTCATTTTAATTACAAGAAATAAGAATGGAATGATGGTTATGTAACTAGCCAAAGGTGACATATACAGAAAGTTGTGAAACCTGAACTGTTTGCAGCAGTCTGAATTCAAAGCCAATAGGCTTAAACTATACCAGCTTGAGAGAAGTGTAGCTTGAGATAATCCCTAAAATAGGTTATGCTCTATATTTGGTAATATGGTGGAATTGATGTACACAGAAATCCTCTTAATGTAGAAAACCTTAAAATGCTTGATAAAATATAACATGCATATTTTTAAATGCATGGATGAGTTGATAGGAAAAGAAAATTCTCAAAAGCAGAAATGTTAAGAACACAAATTCAATGAGACAAGTCAATGCTGAAATTTGTACTTGCCAGAGGAATCTTTCATTCATTTTTGCCAGCACAGAGTTTGGCTTTAAAACATATAAGTGTATTGGACAAATGACAAAAATCCTAAAGCAGCTCAAATGGGAAGTGACATTAAAGATTTTGATAGGATTCCAGGACTCCCACAAGGTGAATCCATCAGTGGGTAAACTAAAGAAGGGGAAGATAATAATCTGTCTGACCCTTGTCTCTAGAATGGAATAACAAAAAAAGTCTCACAGGGGAGTCCATAACCATCTTTACAGGATTAGAGTATACGGTTTAAAATGGCGGTTGGCAAAGTTTTCAGTAAAGTACAAAATAGTAAATATTTTAGGCTTTGTGAGCCATGTGACCTCTGCTGCAACCACTTCTTTCTGCCATTGTAATGGGAAAGCAGCCAAAGACAAAACATAAATGTGGCTGTGTTCCAGTAAAATTTTATTCATGAAAGCAGGCAGCAGGCCGAATTTGTTCTGCTGGCTGTAGTTTGTTACCTCCTGGCCAGAAATATCTTAAATGAAAAATTAGCTTTAAGTTGGCCTATGCTGGTAACGACCCAGAGATATAGTAGAAGTTAAAACAATTTATCTCGGGGGAAAATACTCTCAGCCCAGGCTTCAAAGAATTCCCATAACTAAAGTTAGAAAGTTAGAAGAAATACATTCAACAGTAAAGAAGCAACCATTAGTGAAAGTCAGTAAAAAAAAAAAAAATCACATTATGATTTAGATGTGCAAAGACTGAAGATAATATAATTTATAAAATGAGTGGATTTATGCTGCTACTGACTTAATAATTCATAAGTAAAAAGAATTATAAGAATATCTAACAGTTGGAGGATAAAAAATGCAAGAACTAAATATGAAAAGCAATACTATACAAGTTGAAAGGGGTGCATAGATTTAAAGCATCAGAAGCTGCTCATATTGGGAAAGAGAGGGAAGATAATGACTAATTATAGAATTTGTTTCTGATAACTGTTTCTGATAAAATGTCCATTATATCCACTGAAAGAATAATAATAAACTATAGAATTTTTCAAAATGGAAAATTTAAAAATTAACAGAATGACATTTGGTAGATTTAGATGGATAAAAGTACAATTAAGTACATTTGCACTGAGGCAAAAATACATACACATAATATTTTTTGAAAATAAGAACACCCAGTAATATTTACAGGATAGTCACTTCACTTCAAAAATATTAAAGAAGCAGAATCTGTAGTGGGAAAAATAAGAAATTAGAAATATATTTGTATTTGATTATAAAGAACTGTATTACATGTATGAATTCATCACTATGTGAATGCTGCTAACTCAAGGTACCAGTCAACAAGTGTAAACATTGTGAAACCCAATCTTCTTGTTCGCTGAGCTTCCAGGAACAATTGCAGAACACCAGCCCCACAAGAGGCCAATTACAGCAACGTAGCCTGTAGGCTCACATAATCACAACATCTGTAAAAGTTCCCTTCATGGATGGCTTACAGTAGATTTTATTACAGCTTTCATGTTGTACCAGAGCCTTTAGTATATACTGGGCTAATAATATTGGTAAACAACCAATTTAAAACCAGATAATCAAAATAATTATTTTTAACAAGAAATAATTTACGAGTTTTAAATTTTTTCTAAACTTGATCATCCCTAGACCCTGTTTCCTCTATCTTCGGTACCTTCTCTTATCTCAGTCCACATCTACCTTGCCAATTCTAGTCAACTTTTAGGGCTAGGACTAAAATTCTCTTCTTGGGGGTAATCCTTTACTGCCCATATCTTGACTGAACATGTCTCTTCTTTGTGCTCACAGTCTTTAAAAATATGTTTATGTTATTATTAGGGGTATCCATAAAGTTGATGCACAATTTAAAATTGCACACTATTTTAAATTGAGCATGAACTTTGTGGACACCCTGTATTGTTATCTGTCTGTACATATTGATATATAAGCATATATGTATTCATGTATATCACAGACACAAGTGATATCTGTGAATGTACATTCTTCTATATAAATAAAACTTAACTTAGCATGATGACTTAAAATAATTAACTCAGAAAGTTAACTATATGGATTAATAAGGCTTGACAGTGCTTCCAATTTATTTCAAGAATAAAAAATCTAGTTAGATTTTACCACCTTGACTCAACCTTTGAATATGATTTTCCTTAATGACTATAACAATATCTGTAGCTGGCCTTTAAATATGAGTCCTGCCCTTCCAGGAAAAAATATATTTAGATAATTGCTTTGGCTTTCCTCAAAGCTATCAACTATTTCTCATTTTATAAGGATTTTAAAGGTGATTTTAAAAAAAAATAACCACATACCAGGGAGAATGAAGGTAGTATATTTCATTAAAAAAAGTTAGTTGGAGGTATAACTCAAAATTTGCTTTGTGAAATAGTTATAAGAAACCTATGATTCATATTAAATGGGGATAAGTAAGTCAGATTTCAAAACTCTTAAAAGAATTTCAGCTATTTGATCAGTTATTCATTATATTGTTAAATTGCTTCCTCCCTTCTTTATTTTTCATTTCTTCCAGTCAAAAATCAGAAAAAGAATATATAATTCCTGAAAACCTTTGCTTTAAACACACAGTTATTAATTTATCATTCTAAAAAATTTAATTTACTACAAGGTGATTAATCCATCCCATCTGAAATTAAATGACTCACACTAAGATAGAAAGAGTTCCAGAGGCTAATTTGTCACATAACGGGGAGAAATGGTACAGAAACTCTTAAGAATAATCTTGAAAGGTAAGGGAGCTAGTAGATAACTGCTTAAATGCATAGAAATATGGGGATAAATGATGTATAAATCTTTTTATTAGAAGTGATAATAGAAAATCCTCCAAATATAAAAATTTATTTTTTGTGATAAACTGGTACTTGAAAATGAGAAAATGACACATAGAAAAATACATAAAATATTTCAGGGGCTACCACACAAGAGAAATATAACTTCATTTCGTAATATTATTAGCTCATACAAATAATGAACTTTAGCAATCAATATTTAAATTTGCTATCTTACCTTAGGATACTTCCTCATTAAATCATGAATATGCACTGAAATTATATAGACCCAGAAAGTCTTGCCCAGCCTTGGCATGTATTAACGAGACTGCCCCACAGTTCTATAGGTTACAAGCTCTCTATGAAGAATAGCACATTATTCAGGTCAGAGATAACAAATGCTTTATTACTTGGAGGTTGTTTAGACTCATAAACAGTTAAAAAAATACATGGCTTATATAATATTTTCTAGAGAAATAACATTGGCTATTGCCAACTTAAATTTTGTTTTTAAACTATATTTTCTCTTTTATTTTCCACCAACATATTCTGTCATGAAGTAAGAATCTTATGTATCTTACTTGCTTTGTTTTTCCCGAAGAAAGGCTGGCTCCCATGAGTAGTTTCACAGAAGCAAATAGTAGCAGTATTTAATCTCTTCCCAAACTGGTCACGACTCTACAATTGTGTACCTTACTATCTGCACATACTCTGAACATGTATGACACTAACAGAAAATAAATCCCATTTCCTTAGAAACATGCCTCAATCTGAGAAATTTAGCAGAATATTAATCTGAGCCTGAGTTCCCCTCTTGAAGACTATACAAAGATTATTTTTTATCCTAGACAGAAATCAAAGCAGTCTAACTCTGTTATGGCCTAGCAAAAACATATTCTTACCATTGGGTATGGAGTGTGTGTCTATTTAATGATACCTCACTTATATGGGGAAGGATGCTGAATTTTAAAAAGAGGATTATGAAGTCCCATGCCCCTTGACCTTCTCTTATTATTATTGCCTGGTGAACCTTCTCAAGATAAATGGTGTATATCTTTCCCTATGACAGTCCATTTAGCCATCACAATATTTCCTATAAGTTAGATAAATTGACCAGTCACTTAATAAGAAGAAAGGCCAACATCAATTGCACCAAAGGTCACTCAATCTAGTTTTTTTTCTGTATTAAATTGTCATCAGATCTGAACAGCAATTTCATCAATAACACATTTAACTAAAATGTTCCAAAAATTTAAAAATCAACTGCCTGCCCTATGGGATAAATGAAGTAGGTAAATAAGACACAACTCTCCAAGACAAACTCGCAGAATATTGAACTCAAAATTATACTTTTCCAAGGTTCTCATTTATCATTTAAACAAAAGATGGCTTTCAGAAATAACTGTGTTGATTCAAACATTTATCCTTACAGAGATACAAAGTGAATGTCATGTGCGCTTTGTAAATACAAGTTTGACTTTTCTGCCTAGCCAAGCAATGAATATATAAAAGAAACAAAATACATTCTTATGTTATGACCTGAATATAATAATGAGGAGCTTGTCACACCCCAAATAAGGGGTGATCTACAGGAAAACTGACTCTAATTCTTCTAGAGATTAAATACCATTCAAAACAGAGGGAAGCAAAGGACTCAGATTAGAGGAGAATAGGGAGAGACAGTGTAGCCAATGCAACAAGGGGGTTTTAATTTATGCAACATTATAAAACAATCCCACCCCTAAAAAGGATACTTTGAGCAAAAACAGGGAGATTTTAAATGGGGAATGTTTAGAAACTGCTACTGAATTAAAGTTTATCTTCCTGGGCGTGTTAATGGTGACATGGCCATCATTGTTTCTGGGAAATATAAATTGAAATGTTTAAAAAGGAGCATCATGATAATTGTACAAAACTTATAATGATTTGGCAAAGAGTTTATATTTGTATACATGCACATGGGTGGGTTAGCAATTATGAGATGAAATTAACAGTTCATGAACATTGAGGAGAGATAAACAGTTGTCCATTGCGTGTTCTTTTAACTATTTTGTGGGGTTGAGAGAAAATTCTGTTTTTTAAAATCAAATCGTGTCAATTCTCTGTTCAAAGCCCTCTACCAATACTCTATTTTTATTTTTTCTTTCTCCTTGGGAGGAAAATAATCACATTTATTAATATGCACAGGGACATACTGTTCTATTTTTACATGGCAATATGTAACTTTCCCATTTTTTCTAACATATGCTGATTTACATTTATTTATCTAGATTCTACTGATACCATTCAGTAAATTGTTTCTGAGATACACCAAATAGTGTCCAAGACAGAAGTCTTGTCAAGTGCTTGCTGTGGTTATTAGTAAGAATTTGTACAATATCTACTCCATTAAATGTTATCCATGTGTTAAATTTTGACAAATGTCTCATAATTAAAATGCAAAACAGTAAATGATTCAAGAGACTGAGGTTCTTTTCTACACTAAACATTGATTTATCTTTGACCTAATTCAAATAAATGAATTTATACCAGGTATTTAGGAAGAATCTTTGTTTTGAAGAGAGACAACATTTTACTGAAAGTTGCAAAGATTCCTCATTTTTTTTTTTTTAATTTTGAGCTAATGTGAGGGTACATACAATTAGGTCACATCTTTTGACTTTGTAAGAGATAGTGCAAAGTCTGAGCTTCATTTGAGTCCTTGACCCAGGAGGTGTGCCACATACCCCTGCATTGTACCTGACAGGTGAAAACTTATAGGACCCTCCACCACCCTTCTTGAATTTGTGTTTTTTCTCTCATATGGGCCTATAGTTATTCAGCTACTATTTTCAGATCAGTACTGAGTAAATGAGATGCTTGCTTTTCCATTCTTGAGATATTTTACTTAGGAGAACGTTCTCCAAATCCATCGAGGCAAATATAAAAGATTCAAAGTCTCCATAACTTTTTATGGCTGAATAGTATTCCATGGTATACATATACCACAGTATATTTTATGCATTCACAGGTTGATGGACACTTGGGTTGTTTCTTCCTCTTTGTAATTGTGAATCAAACTGCTGTAAACATTCTAGTGAAAATGCCTTTATGGTAAAATAATATTTTTTTCTTCTGAGTAAAAGAAACTCATCTGCCAAAGAGTCTGGACCATGGTAATAGGATTGTGAGATCAAATGGGAGCTAAAACTCTATTTAATTCTAAATCAAAGCCAGGCATTGTAATGACCTGCTTCGTCATAACCCCTCTGATCACTTGTGTACAGTTCTTCACCTTTTGTTACTTCACGCCTATTACACTGGCTTTTTTGCCTTTCCTTAAGTATATCAACATGTCTTTCCACTGCCTGTTCCCTAAGCTTGGAACATTATCTAGATACTAAATATACTATACATACATATACTACTTTATATACTACATATACTACTTTACTTAAATTCACCTCAATGAAACCTACTTTAACCACCTTATTTAAAATTGAACCAGTCACAACCTAAGTTAATCTTTGGCATTATTTCTTTTTCATATAATTTTTAACTTTATTATATATTTTATTATACCGTATTTTCACTTTTATCATCAGCATAACTCAAAAGTAAGCTCCAATAGGAGGGGATATTTTAGGGGTTTTGTTCTCTGAAAAATCTGGAAGAGTCCCGGCACATAATAGGTTCACAATTAATTCATGTTGAAATTTTAATGAAAAACAGGTCTCCTCATTAGAAAATAAAAGATTTTAGTGCAGTTTTGTGGTGGAATACAATGGGTTGAGGAAGATGAAAAATCCAAGAAAGAAACAGCTCAGCATAGAGAGACAGAATAGAAGTCTGGTAGAACATCCACAGAATAAGAAGAGATGATTTTAAGATACTATATTAGTATTAGATATTTGTTCACTTTAAAAAATATGAATAAGGATTTGAAAAGGGAGTGAAATCAAAATATCAACAATTCTCTAAATTTTTCTAACCTGGGGTAGGTCATTTACAATCAAAGAATCTAGAATAAATGTAGTCCAGTAAGATAAGTGTAAACTATTCAATAGGTAACAGGCAAGAAGCATTTAATCTGAATTTAAATAAGAAGATCATACTTGTCATATCTTACCTGCCTTTAAAACTCATCTGCCAAAGAGCCTGCACATTATCAATACTAGTTGTCCTACAACAGTATCAGGGGATATTCACAATTGGAATCATATGTTTGATGTAAGGCAAAACTACCTAATAAGTTCTCATCATCTCAAAAGCTATGAAAGCATAAACAGGCTTAGTAACGTCATAAATACCTACCATAAGACCAGATGTGGTGGCTTATGCCTGTAATCCTAGCACTTTGGAAGGCTGGGGCAGGAGGATTGCTTGAGACCAGGAGTTCAAGAAAATATATACCGTTGACATTTAAATTGTCTGGGAGTTGACAGAGATGGTTAAGAATCCTGAGGTTTGAGGTGTGAGATTCAAAGCCTCTTTGAAAGATATGGATTATGTTGTCATCTTTTCTTTTGTAGGTACTAGGAAATCAGTGATAGACAGGATCAAAAATGATCTACCATGTGATTCAGAGTTCAGGAATAAATGCTTAAACCAAGGACACTGAGGTCATGGTTTCATTAAAAGGCATTTGGGAGATTTTCCATGTATTTAATACACGTGTATACCTTAGTTCAAAAAGAAAAAGTAACATGAAGGACAATTTACTCTGCATTGTTAATTTTAATATAGAATACACTGTTTTTGAAGCCTTGTCCAAGAACTTGACATTTAAATGAAAAAATATATATAAATATTTTGATTACACTCACTTGGCTTACAAACAAATTTTGTAGAACACAGTCAACCTCAATATCCCAAGGACACTAATATGTTATGCTTTCATACACTATCATAGTATGTTTAATGGATTTAAAATGATCTTTTGTATAGCAGCCTACTCTGGAAAATTCATTTCAAAAATATTTATAATTAAAGAACAATTAAATATTAAATAATCAGTTGTGTTGATCCTTGATTGTTGGAACTTAAGTCAGTTAGCCTGTAGTTTAACATAAACTTGTGATGATAAATGAGTGTAACTACATATGTATCTCCCTTTAGGAAGGTGCCCCCAAAGAAAGGAACCTTAGGGAAACACACTTTCCCAAGCAAGATTCTATTGAGCATGTTTATCTAAGAACACCTCTGGTATTCACACCTATCCATTTATTATTCTCCAGGTAATTTTATCTCACCTGATTTATTAGTCATTTTAGCCAATAGTCACTACAGTCTACAAAGTACTACCATCCACAAAGTACTACTGGCAGATTTTCTGTTTATTTATATCCAGCCAATGTCCAATTAATATTTTCATATTTAGTTTTGCTCTGTAGTAGTTTAATCTAAATAAAAAATATTTCCGTGGATCCTCTTAACTTTAAAAGTTTCTCGGGGAGGAGCCAAGATGGCGGTCTGTAGCCAGCTTTCTGCAGACACTCCTGTCCAGAAGGAGAGTTAAAGGACAGAAATTTAGCAAGAAAGCCAACAGTTTGGAGCTGAGTCAAGAGACAAGGTCGAGGAACGCACATCAA
>CAUYON010121071.1:0-17049 GCA_963573935.1 Arctocebus calabarensis
TTATAAAGATCTTTCACATCCTTTGTAAGATAAACTCCCAAATATTTCATCTTCTTTGGTACTACTGTGAAAGGGATAGAGTCCTTGACTGTTTTTTCAGCTTGACTATTATTGGTATATATAAAGGCTACAGATTTATGAGTCTTGATTTTGTAGCCTGAGATACTGATATATTCCTTGATCACTTCTAAAAGTTTCATAGTAGAATCCCTGGTGTTTTCCAGATATACAATCATGTCATCTGCAAAGAGTGAAAGTTTAATCTCTTCTGATCCTATGTGGTGTGTAAATTACTTTTAAAAAATGTTTCTAGGGGGAGAAACATTGAGAAAGGAAATAGTGAAAATGGAAATTAAGGAACACTCAAATATTTCCCACCTAACTATTCGAGTCAGCTGGAATTATGTAGAAAGAATCTAAGTCAAGTTGCTACTAACATCATTTTATTAATAGTTAAAATTATATAACCATATATGTAGGCAAACCAAAACTAAAGTTTGGTAGATAAACATTTTCAAAGGCAAAAACTTTTCTTATTTTATGGAATGCTTAAGCTTTCCATTCCACACTAAGTCCACCTGACATTCCTGTTCTTTCTAGAGCATACTTCTGCTCTGTGGGTGCTTAGCTGCTATTCTGTTTATATCCTGTGAAGCAATACTGGCCTTACCAGCTAGTTTAAGGGAAATTAAAAGGAGCTCCCCCTCGGGATTTTGCAATATCAACAGCACTTATTTTATAAGAAGACTGATGTTAGGATTAGATTTAAGCTTTCCTACACTAGTCTGATATGAATAACTGTTGCTCTAAGTCAGAATTATCCATTCATTTCATTTTTAGAAATGGATTTTTAAAAATAAATTGACAGAGAAATGTGGGCATTCAGTCTGATCTAAACCTAGCAAAGATTCTGATGTGAAAAATAAGTTTTGTGAATTGGAAATTTTCACCTGACAGAAATGCTGTTTTGATGGACAGCCTCATATGGGTGTAATAGAATCATCCATACATTATGTGTAAATTTATCATCATTTCCAAAGCCAAGCAGAACACATTGTTACTCCTTCTCAAAAGTACTCTTAATCCCTTGGCTTATACTACGGGAGCGATACTGCCAAGACAGTCATTTCATTTTCTTGTTCCATAAACAGAAGCACTTAGACAAAAATACTTGCAATAAGAACATATTTTGAGAGGCATCTTACTAATAGTTATGGCTTTAGAAATGACTAGTAAATAGGAATTGTGCCTATAATTAATATTGTGTTTGACCACTCATTTATTCAGTGATCATTTGCCTAACAGAGAACTTTTTTAGGGTTTGATACTTTTTTTTTCTTCCTTACCTTTTAGTCATTCCACATTTTGGTGCTAAGATTCAGAAAAAGGAAAATGATGATAGCCCCAAAGTGGAAACATTCCAAATATCCATCAACTGGTGGAATAGATGAATAAGTGTATATCCACACAGTGGAATATTTTTTGACAATGGAGGGAGATATAGTACTGATACATGCTGCAACATGGATGAACTTTAAAAACATTATGCTAAATCAAAGAAGTCAGCTACAAAAGACCATATATTATTATGCTTCTGCTTATTTAAAATCTCAGAGTAGGCAAATCCATAGAGACAGAAAATAGGTTAGTGGTTGGGCAGAGGAGAGTAGGATGGGAGTGATTGTTAAAGGATATGAGGTTTCTTTTTGGAATGATGAAAATGCTGTAAGAGTTATTGTGGTGATAGTTGTACAACTCTGTGAACACACTTAAAAATCATTGAATGGCATACTTTAAATGGGCAGCTTATGTGGTATATGAACGATGTCTAAATTAAGCCATTAAAAATAAGGAAGAAGAAAATGAGGAGTTTTTCTAATCAGTCAGATTTCTGAGCTAATAGTCTTTGTAGGAAAAAACACATCTGGTGGCATTTTGATATAGAGCATTAATGGGAAATTAAAACAATACAATAGGAATTGTTACGAGCTCTAAAAATGTTTCATCTGGTTTCTGGGTGCGGTGGCTCATGCCTGTAATCCTAACGCTCTGGGAAGTGGAGATGGGTGGATTGCTTGAGCTCAGGAGTTCAGGACGAGCCTGAGCAAGAATGAGACTCCATCTCTGCCAAAAATAGAATATCAAGGCAAGAGGATCTCTTGAGTCCAAGAGTTTGAGGTTGCCGTGAGGTACAAGGATGCTATGGTACTCTACGCAGGGTGGCAGAGTCATTTGAGACAGAGTCTTGAAAAAATATATATATATTTGCTACTTTAATGCTTACTTTAGTGTTTCCCCACTGTATTATTAGTCAGCAGTCCACGAATAAATGGAACCAATATAAGTGTGTATATATATAAATGTCAATATTGATATAAATATAGTGAATATCAATATAGACATAGACATATAAAGAGAGATTCGTTTTTAGGAATTGGCTGGTGTGACTGTGGAAATTGGAAAGTCTGAAATTTGTAGGGCAGGCCAGCAGGCTTGGATTCCCAAGAAAGAATTGATATTGCAGTTTGAGTCCAGCAGCAGTCAAAAGGCAGAGTTCCCTCAACTCTTCAGCAGAGAGAATCCAGTAATCACACAAGTGCCATGTTTGATATTTAAAACTTAATTTCTTTGCAAAAGATAAGTTAATACATGCTTATCATAATTTTTTAAATGTCAAAAATAGAGTACATAAAATAAAAATCACTCCATCCTCATTTTGAGTTACCTTTTTTAACTATACTTTGTCTAGAATGGCTTTGTAAATTGATGAATTAAGGTTTTTAAAATAAGGAATAGTATAAAATCAAATTTACAAAGTATATTAAGGAACTTATTTTATTATGAAGCAAGTCAATACGAATTGTCTACAGTATGCAATAGATCTTTGTCACTTTTTAAATACAACTAAGTAAATCAAGAGAATCAAACAATGACATTCATGAGAAAGAAGCTTTTTATGAGACCGTGGTCCTTCCATTTGCAACTACTGGTCTTGCATTTGACAAATAATTACAATATTTTATCCTTCTTCCTACATCTTTTGCATCCCACTCCATTACCTACAGACATTTTCTCTATAAACTTAAACAAGGAGGCAATGCAGTCCTACAGTGAAAACATTATATCTTAATTATTAATCAAACCATGGCCTACATTTGACCCAGGGACCACATGTATGGAAGATAAAGTTATTACATGAGGGTATTCTAAGTCACAGAATATTACAGTTAATCCATTCTATAATGTTACCTGCACAAAACAAAAGGAAGGAAAGAGAAAAAAAAATGAGTATGAATGCATGGTATGTGTAATATTCCGAGGAATATTGTGTAACATTCCCATATTCTATCACAGTGTTTTCAACTGTTTTAATCTCATGGCATGCTTAAACCTATAGTTAAACTTCTGTGGCACACTTTAATTATGTTGATCAAAAACATAGTAAAATAATAATAATATACTTACTGTGCTTTGAACTTTTAAAAATAATTTAATTAATGATTTTTTTAAAAAACTGTAGCACAAAAATGCTCCCAAGGCATGCCAGTGTGCCATGGACACCAGTTTAAAATCACTGATCTATCACACGATTCAATACTAACAACAGCGTAGGCAATGCTTCCCTGTTTCTGATAGGATAGCCAACTAAAGTTTAGAGAGGTTAACAACATTGTCCTAGGTTACACAGCTAATAAATCGGAAAGTTTTTTCTCCTTCCCAGAGATTATCTTTACCCTTAGTAGTCTCAAATAAAAAGAAAACAGAAGTTTTCTGAACCACAGCCCTTGCAACTGGCAATCATTTTCAACTTTCTTAGGACCTCCCAAGCATGCTTGGACTCTCATGTTTTCTACCTAAAAATGCTCATTTCCCAGTGGATGTAGCAAAACGCAGGTTGTTGTACTTCCCATATATACTCCCTGAAATTGTCTTGGCAATGTTCTGGAGGCCAGCCAGAATATGATTTCTTTCTCAGAAGACAGTCCTTGTTAAGTTACTGGTTTTTGAAATTAGGAGTATTGTCTGAATTTGGCTCTATTTCCAGGCTAAGTTTTTTGATCATATTTAATAGGTTGTGCATGGATTCTTCTAATTCCAGACAAGTTCCCCATCCCAAAAGCTGGGATAAAACTTTATAAAAATAATGGACTGGATAAAGAATCCAATGCATGAAGTATGAGCTGAGATTTTTGTTTTGAGCAACTGTGTAAATCAGTGATTCTCAACCTTCCTAATGCTGTTACCCTTTAATGCAGTTTAATACCACACTCACATGGTGACCCCCAACCATAAAATTATTTTCATTGAAAATACATCTTGCATATCAGATATTTACATTATGATTCATAACAGTAGCAAAATTACAGTTATGAAGTAGCAACAAAAATAATTTTATAGGGTGGTGCCTGTGGGTAGGACACCAGCCCTATTATACCAAGGGTGGAGGGTTCGAACTGGACCCTGGCCAAACTGCAACAAAAAAATAGCCAGGCATTGTGGTGGGCAACTGTAGTCCAAGCTTGGGAGGCTGAGGCAAGAGAATCAGCTAAGCCCAGGAGCTGGAGTTTGCTGTGAGCTGTGATGCCACAGCACTCTACCAAGGGTGACAAAGTGAGACTCTGTCTCTAAAAATAATAATAATAATAATAATAATAATAATAATTTTATGGTTGGGGTCACCACAACGTGAGGAACTGTATTAAAGGGTCACAACATTAGGAAGGTTGAGAGGTGGAAATCAGGGTGCAGTTTTCTGAGACTGGTAAGACTTGAGAAGCAGTATAGCAAGGAGGTTGCAAGGAAATGTGCTGTTTTGAAGTATAAACGCCTTCCTAATACCCCATAGCCAAGTCTTCAGTAATGCTATTTTCTACCCCCAAAATATGTCTTTATTCCAATATTTCTCACTAATCCACTAACTCCTCTGGATCAGTTCAGACTTACCTATCAGTTCAAAAACTATTTAAAACAGAGGAAATTTAATGCAGGGAAATTGTATACCCAGTGATGAAAGAAGGGAGAAGGCAAATGGGATGATGAGGAACCCAGAGATAAACAGCAGTAGGAAGCCGTTGCTATGACTCAGCCTGGAGAGGGATGTGTGGGGGGAGGGGTCCTCATCACCCAGAGGAAATGGGATCCACGGTGATATCACATGACAGGAGAGAGAGCCACTCGGTTTCTGCCAGAGAGGCTGTCCTGTGGGGAGGAGGGGCGTAGCCGGGGGGGGGGGGGGAGTAGTGCCTAAAGCCAGTCAGAAGTCAGGTGAAAGAGACCCCAGAAAATGCAGACTGCAGAGACCAGTCAGTCAAGCCGAGCAAGGGAGGGGAGAAGAAGGAGTCTGAGAGTGCATAAGCCCGACTGGCATAGGCCCCAATTCAGGCTACTGCCACCTATTTTGTAAGTCTCCTAAATCATCTCCCTGCTTCTACTCTAACCTCTATTGCTGTCAGTGTATGATTAAACTATGGTAAAAGAGACCCAACCATACAATGACTTGTTTCTTAAAGAAAGACATATCTTTCTCTCTCAGAGGTTGATGGGGAGCTCTGCTCTTCAGTAATTCAGAAACTCTGAGACAGAGGCTGCTTTTGAGTCATTGTTTTTCATCTCTTTGGGTACTGTCATCATTTGCCTGCTCAACACTTGGTCTCTGCTATGTCTGGGTTGTGGCTTTCAGGAAGGGAAAAGAGTGGGCACTTGGTGCAAGGAATTTCTTCTTTATCCACTAACTCAAACCTCACATATCATTTTACTCACATTCCATTCCAGTAAGGCATGTACTTAGCCACATACCCACATGCAGCTGCAAGGAAGCCTGAGAAATGTAGCCATTAGCTAAGTAGCTAATTGTACCCAAGAAGAAGGAGAGATTGGATTTGGGGGATACAATCATATCACTGATAATATATATTCCAGTTACAGACAGTTTTTTAAAAGCACAAGACAGGTCATATCTCCCCTTCCTCACAACTCAAAGGCCTCCCATTGTCCTCACACTTAAATCCAAATCCTTGTTGTAGAATACAAGACTCTTTCTGACATCTGTCTACCTCTTTGACCTTATCCAGTAGTGGGATCCTTGATTTGTAGAATTTGCCAATTTCTCAAGTATGAATATTTCCACCACATCTGATATCATTCTGTCAAGGTAACATCACTGAGTGCAAGGCGGGAAAGAGATGCATAATTTTGACTCTTGTGAACTAGTATAGGGTGGCTTCAGCACACTGTTGCCTGCCATTCTCTCAAACACTCAAATTTCTCCAGCCACTTTAGTTTATTTCTTTTTTGTTTCCTAACACTGCAGTTCCCAAACTTTCTGCTGTGGACCAAGATGTTCTGCAGCCTTTTAGGAACTGAGTTGCACAGCAGGAGGTGAACAGTAGGTGAATGAGAAGAGCTCCATCTGAATTTACAGCCACTCCCCATTGCTTGCACCACCACCTGGGCTCCACCTCCTGTCAGAACCCCCCACCTCAGGCCCATCCATGGAAAAGCTGTCTCCCACAAAACTGGTCTCTGGTGTCAAAAAGGTTGGGAAGAGTTGAATAGGAGTTCTCAAAGTGTGATTCCCAGGCAGCAGGATCACCACTGCCTGGAAACTTGCTCAAAATGCTAATCATTGGGCCCATCACAGGCCTACTGATTCACTCTATGTGTGGAGACAGCAATCTGTTGTTTTTGTTTTTTTATGATCTGCATGATAGCAATCTGTTTTAACAAGCCATCCCATTGATGTCAGTGTGGATCAGGTAGGAGAACCACTGCTCTGATAGACCAAGCTTCCTTCCACCTTACAGCCTTTTGTACTTCTGCATTCTCTACCTGGTATCCTCTTCCTCTAGATTTTCATGGTATCCAGGTCTCTGTACAAATATCACTTCCTCAAAGTGGCTTTCCCTCATGCCAACCTCTCTCTAGTTCCCTCACTAGAATGTAAATTGATAGGAGGGATTTGTCCTGTTTACTTCTGCATCTCCAGTACCCCAAACAGTGCCTGACACACGCTAGATAGAAATATGTATTATATGAATTAATATATTATATAATTGGCCAGGTGCAATGGCTCAGTCCTATAATCTCAGCATTTTAGAGGTCCATCAGGAAGATTATTTGAAGACAAAGAGTTTGAGACCAACCTGGGCAACATAATGAGACCGCCATCTCTACAAAATTTAAAAAACAATGAACTAGTACATGCCTATAGTCCCAGCTTCTCAGGAAACTGAAGTGGGAGGGTCACTCAAGTCCAGGAGTTCATGGCTTCACTGAACTATGATTGTATGCCACTGCATTATTGCCTAAGTAACAGAGTGAGACCCCCATCTCTAAAAATATAAAGTAAAAAAAAAAATTAAATTATTTAATCAATGTTAACATTACTTTTATTTTTAAATTTTTTTATTATTATTTTTATTGTTTGGGATTCATTGAGGGTGCAAAGAATTAGGTTACACTGATTGCATTTGTTAGATAAAGTCCCTCTTATAATTGTGTCCCACCCCCAAGAGGTGTGCCATACACCATGACCCTCCCATCCCTTTTCCTCCTCCCCTCTCCCCACTTGCTCATTCCTTACTCCCCTTCTTGAGTTAGTTCATCTGCTGCCTTCATATTAGAATTGAGTACATTGGATTCTTGCTTCTCCATTCTTGTGATGCTTGACTAAGAATAATGCGTTCCACCTCCATCCAGGTTAATACAAAAGAAGTTAAGTTTCCATCTTTTTTAGTGGCTGAATAGTATTCCATGGTGTACATATACCACAACTTGTTAATCCATTCTTGTGTTGGTGGGCATTTACGTTGTTTCCACATTTTGGCAATTGTAAATTGAACTGTGATAAATGACCCAATAAACATGTCCTTATGATAAAAGGAATTTTTTTCTTCTGGGTAGATTTCTAGTAATGGGATCAAATGGGAAGTCTAATTTGAGTTCTTTGAGGAGTATTCATTCTTCCTTCCAAAAAGGTTGTATTAGTTTGCAGTCCCACCAGCAGTACAAAAGTGTTCCCTTCTCTCCATGCCCATGCTAGCATCTGCAGTTTTGAGACTTTGTGATGTTCACCATACTCACTGGGGTTCGGTTATATCTCAGGTAATTTTGATTTGCATTTCTCTGATGATTAGGGATGATGAACATTTTTCATATGTTTACTAGCCATTCATCTGTCTTCTTTAGAGAAGGTTCTATTCATCTCTCCTGCCCAGTGATGTATGAAATTGTTGGCTCTTTTTGTTGATTAATTTAAATTCTCTATAGATCCTCGTTATCAAGTTCTAGTCTGATTCATAATATGCAAATATCTTTTCTCATTCTGAAGGTTGTCTGTTTTCTTTGGTTGTTGTTTCCTTAGCTGTACAGAGCTATTCAGTTTAATAAAGTCTCATGTGTTTGTTTATGTTGTTGCAATTGCCATGGAAGTTTTCTTCATAAAATCTTTCCCCAGGCTGATAACCTCAAGTGTTTTCCCCACACTTTTTTCGAGGATTTTTATTTTTTCATGCCTTATATTTAGATCTTTTATCCATATTGAATCAATTTTTGTAAGTGGTGAGAGGTGGGGATCCAGTTTTAGCCTTTTATGTGTGGTTATCCAGTTCTCACAGTACCATTTATTAAATAGGTATTCTTTTCCCCACTCTATGTTCTTGTTTGGTTTCTCAAAGGTCAGGTGGCTATAAGAGGTTGGTTTCATCTCATGGTTTTTGATTTGGTTCCAAGTATCAATATCTCTATTTTTGTGCCAATACCATGCTGTTTTGATCAATATGGCTTTGTAGTACAGCCTTAACTCTGGTAGGTTGATATCCCCAGCTTTGTTTTTATTACTAAGAATTGCCTTGGCTATATGGAATTTCTTCCAGTTCCATACAAAATGAAGAATTATTTTTTCCAAGTCTTGAAAGTATGATTACAGTATTTTAATAGGAATTGCTTTGAATGTATAGATTGCTTTGGGTAGTATGAACATTTCAACTATGTTGATTCTTCTCAGCCAAGAGCATGGTATGTTCTTTCATTTGTTAGTATATTCTGCTATTTCTTTTCTTAGAGTTTCATAATTTTCTTTGTAGAGGTCCTTCACCTCTTTTGTTATGTATAGTCCTAGATATTTCATTTTCTTTGAAGCTACTGTGAAGGGAATTGTGTCCTTGATTAGCTTCTCATTTTGGCTGTTATTGGCATATACAAAGGCTACCGATTTGTGGGCACTGATTTTATATCCTGAGACATTGCTCTATTTTTTGACCACTTACAGGAGTCTTGTGGTTGAATCTTTGGGGTTCTCTAGGTATAAGATCATATTGTCATCAAAGAGCGAGAGTTTGACCTTCTCTGACCCCATTTGGATGCTCTTTATTTACTTTTTTTTTCTTCAGTTTTTGGATGGGGCTGGGTTTGAACCTGCCACTTCTGGTATATGGGGCCGGCACCCTACTCCTTTGAGCCACAGGCTCTGCCCCTTTATTTGCTTTTCTTGCCTGATTGTATTGTCTACAACTTCTAACACTATGTTGAATAGTAGTCATGATAGAGGACAAACTTGTTTAGTTCTTGTTTTAAGTGGAAAAGTTTTCAGTTTTACTCTATTCAGTAAAATATTAGCTGTGGGTTTGTCATAGATGGCTTCAATCTGTTTTAGAAATGTGCCACTTATACCTATATTTTTGAGAGTTCTAATTAGAAAAGGATGCTGAATTTTATTGGATGCTTTTTCTACATGTATTGAGAGGATCATATGGTCTTTGTTTTTAATTCTGTTCATATGGTGAATTACATTTGTGGACTTGCATATGTTAAACCATCCTTGTATCCCTAGGATGAATCCTAGTAGATTGTGATGTATAATTTTTTTAATAAGAGGCTATAATCTATTGGCTAGGATTTTATTGAGAATTCTTGCCTGTATCTTTATTAGTGCAATTGGTCTGAAGTTCTCTTTTTTAATTTTCCTGGTTTTGGTATCAGGGTGATGTTTGCTTCATAGGATGTGTTAGAGAAGATTCCTCCTTCCTCAATTTTTTGGAATAATTTCTGCAGTATGGGTATAAGCTCTTCTTTGAAGGTTTAGTAGAATTTTGGTGGGAAGCCATCTGGACCAGGGCTTTTTTGTGTTGAGAGGTTTTTTTTTATTGTTTCTTTGATCTAAGTACTTGATCAATACTATTTTTTGAGAAGATTATTCTTTCCTCATGAATTGTCTAGGCATACTTGTTAAAAATCAATTGACTGTAAATGTGAGAGTTTATTTCTCAATTGTCAATTCTATTCCATGGATCTATATGTCTATTCTTCTAGTGCTCTAGTCCATTTAATTAATGTCCATTTGGTCAAATTTTAGTGTCTACTTTCCTGCACAAATATATATTTTATTCCAAACAATTTTATCTGCATGTTTCTCATTCTACAACTCACAAAATGTAGTTGGTTTCACCATCTTAGAGGAGAGGAAGACTGCAAAAAAAAAGGGTGGTGATGGTGGAGGTAATAGGTGGTGGAGTGTGTGGGAATTCTCTTCTGCATACAAAAGAAGGAATTGGATGGCCCCAACTAGAAGAACAACAATATTAAAATTATGATTGCTTCATCTGGATCCCAGATGTGGTAGCTATATTCTTTAAAAATAAAGAGACAGAGAGAAAGAGGAAGTCATGGGCATAATGTAACTAAAATATATGGAGACAAATATTACTTGGAAATGTTAGTGAAAGGTTTTAGTATCTCAATGGAAATCTAGCTGCTGAGTTCTCTTACTTTATGACAAAATAAATAATTCTTCTTGAGAAGTTGTGGTACCACATTTTGCCAGCAATGCTCCATCTACTCTCATGCCAATATCCTCACATCTGAGGTCCTAGAATTGTCCTAAGTGAACAATTTATGTCTATGAAAATAATTGCTTTCTCTTTTGTCCAGAAAGAAAATGATTAATTCTACCCTTTTAGATAATGGAAATACCTAAAATATCTCATCATTTGGAGCCTTGGACACCATTCTAAAAGTAATTTTATCTTGACAAAATCAAACATATAAGATATAATGTGGTCTATCAGAGAGAAGATCAGCTGACAGTACTCTAGGATCCAAATAGAGCTTGCCTCATTTCAGAAAGCATCATTTTTAAAGGAGTTTTAATTCAATAGTATACAGGAGACATTTTTTTTCCCAAGTACATTTTCAATTTTCAAAACCATGTGTTATTTACAGAAAATAGAACTCATGTGTTTTTTATTCATTTACACTTAACTCATTAAAAAATTCCTGTTAAACCACTTGGTATTCAAGGACTTTTCAGTTTTCTAAATAAGTTTCCAAAAGCCTTCTTAGAGATATGAAATTGTGTTAAATAAATATGTACATGAGTTTCCAAACCATGTTCATAAATTTTTCTTTAGACTTTTGTGCCTTTAATTAGTAAAATATGCTTTTCTCTTAGCCAGAAAGGGATTAATGTGTGAAAATTTATCATTTTTCAATGTTAGAAAACCTACATTTACCAATGAGAAGTTTTAAATGTCTTCCCTTAACAACTAGTTTGATTCACATGTACATGATGAAATAAATGTCAGATAAATATTACAGGTTTAGGAGGAAGGAAGTGAATTAATAGCCATTGAGTAGCTCTTGGAGGCTATGTATATACCACTTTATAGACCTAGAATTTATCCCTTAGGAGATGGGTATTTTTATAACATTTCCACAGATGAAAAAATTGAGGCTCAGACAAGCTAAATACTTCCCAAAGACACATAGTTTGTAAGATAGAGCCAGGATACAAAAGTCTATATGACCCTTGAGTTTATGTTATTTCTGCTACCTATAAACCCCAGTAGATTTGAAATTAGGAGATCTGATTTTAAATTACTGTATTCATCAAATATTAGTAATACAAATGTGAGTAAACCTTAGCTTTCCTGACTATAGAATGGGAACAGAAATATCCACCTTATAAGGCTGCTGTTAGAAGAAATGAGATAATGCATACATGTATATGAATGTACATAGAGTGAGTTGAATTGGTTCTTTACCTCCACCCTTGTCCCACTTACAATAAATTTTTATATAGCATTGTGTAACATTTTGATATTGAAGATGTCATGTCTGTTCCACTTTGCAAAATTTTCAAGGATTTTCTGAGACCTTAGACTGTAATTTTAAGTTCATACTGGCCGGGCATGGTGGCTCACCACCTATAATCCTAGCATTGTGGGAGGATAAGAGGGGAGGATCGCTTGAGGCCAGGAGTTTGAGACCAGCCTGAGCAACTTAGCAAGATGTAAGCCTGTAGTCCTAGCAATTTAGGAGTCTGAGGCAGGAGGAATGCTTGGGTCGTGGAGTTTTAGGCTGCAATGAGCTGTGATTATGCCACTGCATTCTAGCTGGGGCATTAGAGTGAGGCCTTATCTCAAAAAAAAAAAAAATCAAAATGATTTTATTCTAAATTTACATATCCAACTTCATCTCCTTTTATTTTTTTAAAATAAAATTTCTAAACTTCAGTCATATTAATTTACTCCCCCACACATAAACCAACATACACACTATACTTTTTTTGTTTTTTTGAGACAGAATCTTGTTCTGTTGCCTCTGGTAGAGTGCTATAGTGGCATAGCTCAGAGCAACCTCAAATGCCTGAGCTTGAGCAATCCTCTTGCCTCAGACTGCCAAATACCTGGAACTACAGGCAGGTGCCACCATGCCTGGCTAATTTTTCTAATTTTAATCAAGGCAGGGTCTCACTCTTGTTCATGCTAGTCTCCAACCCCTGAGCTCAAGCAATCCACCTGCCTCAGCCTCCCAGAGTGCTAGGATTACAGGCATGAGCCACTGTGCCCAGCCCACATTATACTTTTTAATAAATTATGATAAAAATATATATACCATAAAATTTATCATTTTAACTATTTTTGAGTTTACTATTCCATGACATTCCTTAGTTGTACATTCAGATTGCTGTATAATCATCACTACTATTCCACACTGTACTTTTCAAAGCAGCATTTCACCATATCCCATACTGAAAGTTTCTTTCTATTTCTAATTACCCAACTCTTAGTGTTCTTCCAAGATCTGACTCAAACCCCCTTATCCATGAAATCTTTCTTTGCTATGTTTGTCTGACTTGTATCAAGTGCTGAAAGGCAGTTTTGCATAGTGGTTAAGTGTACAGACTCTGGGTCAGATTGTTTGAGATTGGGTTTTATCTGTGCTACTCCATAACTATAAGACCTTGGGCAAGCAAATCAGACTTTAGTGTCCTACATATTTATCCAAATGATTTAAGAACTTGAATCCACAAAAACTGGTGCATGAATGTTTATAGGAACTTTTTCATAATTGTCAAAATCTAGGAGCAACCAAGATGTCCTTTGATAGGTGAATGAAATAAAAAAATTGTGGTATGTCCATACAATAAAATATTATTCAGCAAAAAGAAAAGAAAAATGAGCTGTGAAGACAAAAAAAAATATGGAAGAAACTCAAATACACATTGACAAGTAAAACAAGCCAGTCTGAAAAGGCTACATATCATATGATTCCAACTAGATGACACTTTGAAAAAGGTAATACTATCATGACAATATAAAGATTAGTCATTTCTAAGGATTTGGCGGGAGAAGGGAGGGATGAAGAAGTACACAGGAGATTTTGGGGGCAGTGAAACTTTTTTTATGACACAATAATGGTAGATACATGAATTACACATTAATCAAAACTCATAAAACTGTACAACACAGCATGAACTCTAATGTAAACTATGAACAATTGAAATAAATGTATAATACTAATGATAGGGGAAATGCAGTGAGTGGGGGAATCTTGGGGGTGAATGGGAACTCTAATTTCTGCTTCCTAAACCTTAGATTGCTCTAAAAATAAGGTTTATTAATTAAAAAGCAAACCAAAAAATTAGCAATCAGTAACAAAAAGATATCTGAGAAATCTTAAAAACTTAGAATCAAAATATCACATTTCTAAATAATCTGTGTATCAGAGAAGAGATTAAAAGGATTTTGAACTGAATTAAAGCACTTTTAACTAAACAAAATTAAAAATACAACAAATTAAAATTTGTAAGATTTAGCTAAAGCTGTACTTATACAGCTGAAATTTATAACAATGTCTATGTTAGAAATTAAGAAAGTTCTTGATTGAGGCTCGGTGCCCTAGCAGTGTGGTTATGGTGCCAGCCACATACACTGAGGTTGGTGGGTTCGAACCAGCCCGGGCCAGCTAAACAACAATGACAACTGCAACAAAAAATAGCCAGGTGTTGTAATGGGTGCCTATAAGTCCCAGCTACTTGCAAGAGAATTGCTTAAGCCCAAGAGTTGGAGGTTGCTGTGAGCTGTGATGCCACAGCACTCTACCAAGGGTGACATAATGAAACTCTGTCTCAAAAAAGAAAGTTCTTGATTCAATGGCCTTAGCTTTTTTTATCTTAGGAAACTAGAGAAAGAAGAGGAAATCAGAGAAAAACCAGTAGGAAGCTCAGGGTTGGGTGGGTTGGGTCTATATTGGATCTGTGGAGTGACGTCCAGGAATCAAGAAGAAAATGAAAAGTTTGAATGAAGCTTGACCTTGGTTGGTGAAGTTGCACTTGGCAGATAACAGCATAGATGGAAAAGGAGAAAACAACTTGTTGGAGTTCACTCAAATTTTAACATGCCTGATCAAATACCCTGTCTACTTAAAGGAAGTTGACCTTGGAAATAATGTCCTGGGAGAAGCAGCTGCTGCCAACATACCTGAAGCTCTAAGAGTCAGAAAGACAGGTCAGCCACCAATCTTAAAAATGATGGTCACACCCCACATCTCTTCAGATACCTTCAGATCTATTTGGGAAAATGATGAGAAATCTAGTATCACCAATAAAAAGGAGAAAAAGGCTAAAAACTATTGAATATGGATGCCATGGATGTCAGCTGTACTGGGCAGCATGCCTATAGAAACATTGCTTGCTCTGGGATGATATTTTTCACTCTAACCAATCCCCTCTCAAGTTCTCAAATTTGATAAGACTATGTCATAGAAGTTTAGAGTATTGTTAATCCTATCACATTTGTCGTTTTCTAATGTGGGCTTCACAAGTAGGCCTTAGTAAAGATAGGTGTGATTCTTCTCTGGAGCTTCTTCTTTCCTGCATGTGAAACTTATAATTTGAAGGAAGTTATACTCTTTATATAAAAAAGAATGAATTTCCTTTCAGAAATATACCTATAGTTGGGTATAAAAATAATGTTTGGAATAATGCCTTCCTAAAAGATAACAAGGCAACATTGCTAAAAATGAAGATCTTCCCCAAATGAGGAAACTTCTAATCATGCTGCCCCACTGTGAAGATGCCAGACAGCCCCATGAGAAGTGGAAGAGGTCTAGTTGATCAATATATGGATGGCAAGTTGGACAGGTTGATTTTTATATGCCTGACAGTATGGTACAAGGACAAAGAGCATGACCCAGGCAGTTAGATGAACCAGAATTCTCTGTGGAGCACCTACCACTGTCCAATCAAGTGACCTTGGGCACGTCAGTTCATCTCATGTGTCTCAGTTTCCCCTTATGTAAGTTACAGTTAAGAATAGCACCTATTTCATGTAGTGAGCATTGAAGGAGACAATGCATGTGAAGCATTGTAGCACATTGCCTTGTTCATAGCATGTACTCAAAAGTAAATATAAGTGGCTGCTGTTATTACTGTTACTATGGTGGATGTTAGAATTGAGTAATTCCAGTTATTTCACTTATGACAGCTACAACAGAAAAAAAAAGAAAAAATAATAGCAAAAAAAAAAAGAAGAAATCAAGCCCAAATAAGCAGAAAAAAGAAAATATCATAGACTAGAGCAGAAATCAGTGAAATGGAAAGCAGAAAGATTATAATATAGAGGAAATCAGTGAAAAGCTGGTTCTATGGGAAGAAAAAAAAATCTGCAGCCAGATTGATGAGGGAAAAATGAGAGAGAGAGAGAATCCACAAATAACAATGACAGAGGTGACATTAATGCATACTATTCTTCAGATGTTAAAATGATGAAAAGAGATTTTGTATAATTTTATGCCAATAAATCTGACAATTAAGATGAAATGGACAGATTCCTTGAGAAACACAAACTACCAAAACTCATCCAAGAAGAAACAGATAACTTAAATATCTGTATATTAGTTTAAAAATTGAATTTGTAATTAAAAACTTACACACAAAAATACAGGCCCAGGTGACTTCATTGGTAATTCTACTGAACATTAATTAGGAAGGAAAATAATACTACTTCTCCATAAACACTTCCAAAAAATTGAAGAGAAGGAAATACTTCCAGCTTATTCTGCAATGCCAGAATTACTGTCATACCAAAATCAGCCAAAGATATTACTAGGAAAAAAAAATACCAATATCCCTCATAAACTTTGATGCAAACATATTTTTAAAACTTAGCAAATTGAATCCAAAAATGATAAAAAAAGAAGGTTAGCTTAACATTTGAAAACCAATTAAAGTAATTGACTATATCAACAAACTAAAAAAGAAAGAAAAGAACATCTTGTTGACTCTACTCCAAGCAAAAACTCTCAACAAATGAGGAATATAAGGGAAGTTATTTATGCTGATAAAAGATATTGACAAAAACCTCTTGAGGCTTTTGAGAGGAGGAGTAGATAAAGTGGGAATGGTTAATGAGTACGAAAATATATTAGACAGATATAATGAACAATACTTGGTAGCCCAACAAAGGGCACTGTAATCAATAGTAAGCTATGGTGTGGCATAGGCAAAACAAGATTGTCTTTTCTGTTCTCGTTAGTGCTTCTTTCCCTGATATAATGTTTAAACAAGATACCATGGACCTAGGCAGGCGCAAACCTCTAGAGCCTCTGCTCATTGGAGGGAACTGATCCACAGCCCGGCAGGGTTACCAGACACTGGGTGCGACAGAGGGGCAAGGCGGGGAAAGAGGCATCAACCTTCCCAGGCTAATTTACTGGCTTGGGGGGGCCTCCTCAGCCCACAAAACACTGGAGTGAGTTATACTAAAGCTG
>CAUYON010121073.1:0-20327 GCA_963573935.1 Arctocebus calabarensis
AATATCATGAACGGTATGTCAATCAGGTTGATAAAATATCTCAGATTGCATGTGAAGCCCCCACACTGTACCCCATGGTTGAACTAATGTACACAGCTATGATTCAAAAAAATAAAATAAAATATTATAAAAATAAATAAATAAATAAAATTTATACCGAAGTTAAATTAGACCATCTGAGAGAGCAGTCTACCCACACAACATCATCATGTCCTCTACAAATTTATGTGACTGAATTGCTAATAAAGACCTATAGAGAGGAAGGTTAAAAGAAAGAGCCCAATAAAGCTCATTGTTTTTGTTAAGAACATTGTTCACTTTGGTATACATTGTCTATTTCTTTTCTCAATATGATATATAGTTGTGTTTCTCTTGGTCAGCATTTATGATATAGAAATCAAGACTAACTCAATTGTCATGTTTTTCTTTTACTGCTAGAAATCTTAAAGAGAAGTCTAACTCAGCAGGAGGAATGTTGTGTGTAGGATTTAAGAGCAAGTACTTTTAACCTTGAAAAGCATCCATGAACTAACTTAACTATAGTCATTCTACTTTCCTCTTTTTGCTTTTATTATGTCTCATTTTTCTCTTATCAAACCAGCTTATCATGTTATTTTATATTAATGCTACTTCAGAAAAAATGAGATATAAATAAACTCAAAATTTATACATGTCTGTGAAGTAGTGATTGGTTTTTCTCATGGGTTGAACAAAGCAGAATTGTTCCTTGTGCTCTGACCATGACAAAGTTGAATCTTAAGCATCCAGAAAAGAGTGAAATGGACAGCTGCTTCAGGCTACACTTTCACTGTCAATCTATAAATTTTTTTTATAAAATTATAGATCTCAAAAAATAAAAATAGAGATTCCCTTTAAAAAAACTTTCCTTTTATGATAGTTCCGATTATTTGGTACTTATTTTGGCTTACTTGCAATGGTGGGCGCACCACGATTTTTAATACAACAAAACTATTTGATGATACTCTCACCATAATAAAATCCCAGGGAGCTATCAGACTTAGATAAACATATGTAATATTAATAAACTTGGAAAATAGATCACAGCATTTGTTTGACATGGCTACCATGTACAAGAATTACACAAAACGTGAACTAGTACTAATACCACTACAATCTCCTTTCTCCTGCTGGCCACAGCAAGTGGCATAGTACTTAACTTATTCTAGTATATTGTTAATTAAAGAAATTCGGGTCTAGTTTTGCAGCATGTTCTAATGAACTCCCCAGTATGCTTTTACTCTTACAAGGAAGAAATCAGAGTAGAAAGAATATTTGAGTGTTCAGAAGTTTATTTCAAGAGATTGAGATTCTAATTCTGACTCTTTTATGTTACCCAGAGTAAGTTAACAACCTCTCTAAATCTAAGTTCTCTTTGTGCCAGCAGATGACACTGAGCCTGAGCAGCTGCTGTTTTTCTGCTTAGCACTGAGACTGTACTAAATACATGTCCTATCTTTATGGATCTAATAGACCATCATCTACGTGGCCAGTCATGTGTCTGTGTATAAAGTTATCAGATGTCTAGCAAATATAGTCTTAATATTAGATTTCAAATTTTAGAGAGAATTATTATAAGCATGTAAATAAACCTCAAAGTTCCAGCTATAGTGTACTGACTTAAATTTAGACAATACCTAATATAACCTATTATTGCAACAAACGTCAATAATTGTGCACTAGTATCTAATTGTTCCCGATTCAAGGATTTTATCCTATAAAGAATTTTCCAATTCTAAAATGTTACTTTTCCTTCCCCAACACTTCTTCTCAATTTCCTCCAGTTTTCTTTTCCCTTTTTTCAGAAAATAGGATAGATTCTCAATGCTTAGGTTAATACTTCCTTCCACTTATAAAGTAATTTGAATCTTAAAGAGAATACAATAAACCCTAATAGTATCTCCCAGTTCATGTACTTTTATTCTATAGTCAGAAGGATGGCATGCATGAATATTTCCCAATGCTTGCCTTAAGGAGAAAAGTGTGTGTGTGTGTAAAACAAAGAGAATCTACATGTAAAACAGTTGTTAACTTGTTATAAAAATAAGTTGGCCTATTATAAAAAAAAATGACTTTGAATATGGATACAAGTAAAGAAAACTTACCCATATATTAAAATTGAAATAAAAGGAAAACAGAACAAGATTTTTATTTTCTTTTCATTATTTGGGGCTTGAAAAGGTGAAAAAGAAAGGCAAATTCTGTCCAGAAACACAACCACATTTTCACAATCTCCGTGAGCCCAGATCAGATAAAACCCAGCCTCTGCAACTTGAGAAACGATTGTTATCATGTTGGAAAAATATATTTTAGCACATAAGAGGTTACCTTTTTTATGCTTCCAGCAATGCACAGCTTTACCCTGCCCTATAGAGCCTTAATTTTCCCCAGAATGACCTGACAGCAGGCTGAAAGGACACAATGGACTCCTTGGCTGATTTTCCCTGGGAATATTTATGTAACTTCTTGATGGCAGTAAAATACTGAAAAGAGGACACAGGAGATAAAGAAATGGAAGCCGGCCTGACTTAAGCCTCATGTAATCCCAGGCATCTCTTAAATCACAAGGTAAGATTAGTTAGTGATAAAAATTCTTTAACAGTGGGCATCTATCTGAAAGCCTACATTTTCCTTTTGAGTAGATTATCAAATTTAAACAATTTATGTACTGACTTATCAAAGATAATGCTTTTAAGTCCTTATCCAATTTAATAAACATTGCAGATAACTATGATTATGGATTTTATTTTACTTGTATTGTTTTTTAGCTGAGTTACAAAGTTCACATTGTGCCTGGTTAGTTGAGGGCTATAGCGAATGATCGTTGCATCTGATCAGACCAAAGCTCAAGAAGTGCTTTTTCTCTTCTGTCTTTTGAATGACTTTCATTCCATGTGTGAAGAGGACATATTTTTCTTTCCTAAAATATGGAAAATTGAGGCCATCTTTAATCTCTCAAAAATTTTCTCAATTTTTACCTTTTAAGAATCAAGAATTATCCATCTTTTTTCCCTAAGAAGAATGTTACATATATGTTACATACATTGTGATTTTTTTTTATCATTCCATATGAACAGGGAAGAGTCACAGTGATATTTAGAAGCATAAAGTATTGTGATATTATGCAAATATACCATTATAATATACAACTTTGATATAACTTTGGTCATCGTTAGGATCCCTGAGTTACAACATTTATTTAATAGAGTATTTATAGCCCAATTCTCCTATTACAAAGTAATGTGAATATACTAGTCTTAAGTTAAAAGAGGATTCTGCTGTTGTGAATCTACCTGTGATGCTCACTTCAGAACCTAAATGGTTTTATTTATTAGGTTTCTTCCTAGGTGTAAGATAAATGAAGGGAAGCATTACTCTCTGTTAAATTTAAGAAGCCTATAATGCAACATATAAAATATAGTAGATAAAAGCAGAGAGAAATGTTCTCTGTTCATTTCTTTTTCTAACCAAAAACACTCTGCTCCAGGCATAATAAAAAGACACATGCTTAGGAGCACTACTAACATTTAAATATGTTATAACAACTCAGGCACAAAATCTACTACAGCAATGCTGACACTTTCTCCCCATGATCCTAAAATATTGGATTCTTAATGTCAACCCTCAAAAAACACATGTGCAGGAGCTACAGGTTCACCCAAAAGTCAACAATATAGCTAAAACAGAAAATCTCAACCCACAATTGACTCCAGGGAGTAAGAATTAAAGATAAAAAGCCTGTTTCTATTTTGAATTTTGTTCAAAATGGTCTTTTTTAGCTCAGTAGGAGAGGGATGAAAAATCAGTGAAAACCTAATTTAAACCTCACAGTTATAAATGTTGAACCCTTTCTTAAAGTCAATACTTTATTCAATAAAGCCAAAATTCTAATACTCAAAACATCCATTTTCTTTATATTTTAGATTTAAGATGTAGGAGAAATTGAACATTGAAACTTGTTGCCAATATGATAAATGTAACTATTGATTTAAATATTAATGACTTAGGATGATTCCCATAGTAGGGTTCCAGAAATCTGAGTGCTGTGTATGGAGAGATTATTATGGAAATTAAGCCTTACCCACTTATGGGAGAAGATAGGGAAATCAAAGTCCAGAAAACAAGGGCTGGAGGATCAGCTCCATTGAACAGGAAGGGAGGGGCTCTAACAAAGAAGTCTGTTGAGGGCTATTGACGCTGTATATGTTGGTGAGCACAAAGTTATAGTAGGTCATTCAGCAGGGCCCATGGTGGAGGAGAAAAGTTGAATGTAAAAAGGGGTGGAGCAAGATAAACTGGAACATGGAAAGACAAAGCAAAATCAGTGGAACACGTGTCTGTCTCAATGCTCCTAATCTCAATTCACACTGACGACCTGAAAGCAAAGCTGGTACCTTCCATCACAGAGCTGTACATACACCTGACCTGTGACTCCAAAAAGCTAAGAGAGGAACCCTAGATGAACCAGCAGATCAACATCCTACTCCCCATCTGACACTCTGAAGTATAACTACTTACAAACATACCTTATAGACTATAAAGGAGTGAAAGAGGGAGGAATGGGAAAATTGGCTAATGTAAACACATGTAAATGTGTACAGGCAAACAAATTCATATCAATAATTAAGAAATTATCATAAAAATTGAAGTTCTTATTTCTAATTGGTCTTATGGTTGCAGCTGCTACGACTTCCCTCTTTCCCTACCCATTACTCATACCCTTTGTCCTCTGAAGAAATTTGGCTACTCAAGTTTCCTTCCCTGGTGAGGTGACTAAAACTGTCAATCTTAAAGTATTTGGTCCACTTGTATTAGATTAATATAGTTTTCTATTAACTTTTTTATTTCAAGTTAATATGAGGGTACACATTTTAGGTTATTTGTTCTTACTTCCAGGGTAAAGTTCCAGTTGTAAAAGAGCCCTTTACCCCGGGGCTCTTATACAACTGGAGTTAAGCCTGAGTTGCTATAACATATTTATACACCCTCACGGTGCGCACATTAAAGGATGTCTGCATTCCAGTCATACTCCTCCTAACTCGCATTGCATAGTAACACAATAGTGATCCTCTTGATAATTGACAGAAACAACCCAAGCCAGTACAGTTCACTCTTTTTTCCCTGTTGATTCACCAACATGAGAAGTACAGAGTGGTCAGTCTCAATTTCCAGATAAGGGGAACCAATCCAGAGTCCCCTGAGGGAGGGAAGCAGACAGCCCCTAGGAGATAACTTTTCTAACCAGCAGAACCTAAAATCCCTGGAACAAGAAGCCGATATTTTGCTAGTGGATCACTAGGGACATTGTGAGAGAACCCACTCCCATTTTTATTCCTTGATTCCAGGATCCATGAATCTGACTATGAAAGCAACAGGACCATGTATTAGACACATATTTAGAGCATATACAGGCAGTTCTGAGTTACAAACATCCTACTGACATACCACTCACACTTACAAATAGAGGCCATTATAGGTAATAGGTAAATGTACCTGTTCCAGTTTACATACAAAATTCAACTTAAGAAGAAATGTACAGAACCTATCTTGCTCATAACCCAGGACTGCCTGTACCACATCCTATCTTAACCTCAAGTTGTGGTAGCTGGTAGCTGGTACTGTAGTGAAGATGTTTTCACCTAGCTGGTACTTACTTCAAAAGACTACTTCACCACACTCTCTGGTCTCTACTAGCTATTATATATACATGGGGTGTTTTTTTTTTAGGCATTTTCCAAGTAAATAGCTACATACCAAATTGTGGGGATATGTCAATTTTCTCCAAATACAAAACTATATCTAAAACAGCAGCTAAAATTGGAGTTACATTATTAAGTGTATGATAATCCACTGACATTCTCCAAGATCCATCTGTCAACTGCGCAAGCCAAAAGGCAAGTTAAATGAGGATGTCAGTCACCATTTTTAAAGTTCACAATGGTGACTATAATCTCTAAAATCACTTCAAGTCTGTGGTATTCCCTTTGACTTACTATTTTGGGGGACAGAAGTTCTATAGGCTACCCTTTGCCCTTTCTTACAAAAATAGACACAACTCCAGAGTCCAGGGAATTAATTTAGGGGCTATGTCAGTTGCTGGATATGCCTGTTCCAAATGCACACTCCCTAACTGGGGGAATAATCACAGCATGGGTTCAGGGCCCATTGATCTGCTCAGATCCAAGTCAAAACTCTATTGATTACCTTACCTCTACAGCCCTTTCTCTGAGTAGTGGACCACAATGCATTTTGGGTTTCTAAGAATAGGTGTTCAATATGACAGCATTGTCTAGCAATTCTCCAAAACGTGGGATATCTTCTTTTCTTCAATTTACCACTCTGATAAATAGCAATGGTTATTTTGAAGAATGTAAAGATTTCCAGTGAAATCATGGGTATGTCAAAGGGTCCTTTCTCAAGGCACTTGGGCACTCTTTCATTCAAGGGCTTGGAAACTGACTTGTGTTTGGAAATTGGTTGAAAGGACATGACTCTATTGTTGTAATTCAAATCAGACTTTTGTTCCAAAACCTGAAGGTTGTCACTTAAAAAACTGAAGACTGTTAGAGGCTGTATAAATCTTTCAATTTTAGAGATTCTATGATCATCAAAGATCTCTCTCTTCATGTCAAATTTTGGTGGCTGCTTTTCTCTGCTGTTCAGTAGGGTAACATCACCCATGGCAATTAAGTGGCACCTCTGGGTTCTTAGTTTCCAATGTCCATTATTCTACTTTGTGTGGTCATATATACCCATTGTTTAGCACCCATTTATAAATGAGAACATACAGTATTTGTTTGTCTGTTCCTATGATACTCCACTTAGAATAATGGTTTCCAGTTCCATCCCAGTTTCTGAAAAATACAGTATTTCATTCCTTTTAATGGCTGTGTAGTACTTCATGGTCCACACATACCACATTTTATTCCCTCCATGTAAACATTCCTCAGAACATGCTTAGACTGTGACAACCACAAGTCAATAGGGAAATGCAGGAAAGAAGCAGTGTCACAAACATTTCTTACAGCCCTGCAAAAAGGGCTGTAAAAAAAAAAAAAGCTTTGTTACAGCTTTTATGAGGGATATATACATACTTCAGGGTTGTGTCCACAAGCACTACACAAAAAATCCACTTTTGCCTTCCAATGGGCATATTCCTCTGTGGTACACTAAGGAACTCCTGAAATTTCAACTTCAATTAGTGCAGGCCATCATTAAGCCCATGTTTCAGTGAACTAACCAAGCAAACTCAGAGCCTTCCTAGCTGATAACCAGAATCTACAGAGAACTCAAACAATAAGAAAAGAACAAACAACCCCAAAAGTGGGCAAGAGACTAGAACAGAAACTTCTCCAATGATGCCAAATGAATAGCCAACAAACACATGAAAAAAATGCTCATCACCTCTAATCATCAGAGAAATACAAATCAAAACCACTCTGAGATACCACCTAATCCCAGTAAGATTAGCTTAGATCACAAAGTTCCAAAACTGCAGATGCTGGCATGGATGTGCAGAAAAGGAAACACTTGTTTACTGCCAGTGGAATTGCAAACTAATACAGCCTTTAAGAAAAGGAGTATGGAGAATCCTTAAAATACTAAAAGTTGACCTTCCATTTGATCCTGTAATCCCATTACTAGGTATGTACCCAGAAGAACAACAAGTACTTATACCACAAAGACATTTGTACCAGAATGTTTATTGTGGCTCAATTCATAATTGCCAAGTCATGGAAGCAAGCCAAATGCCCATCAGCACGTGAAAGGGTCAATAAACTGTGGTATATGTATACCATGGGATACTATACAGCCATTAAAAAGATGGAGACCTTATATCCTTTACATTTACCTGGATGGGGCTGAAACATATTCTTCTTAATAAAATATCACAGGAATGGAAAAATAAATATCCAGTGTACTCAATACTAACATGAAACCTATATATAAACAATTACATGCTCATATGAACAATGAAACCCAAATATAGTCTAGTATGGGGGTTAAGAGAGAAAGGAGTAGAAAGAGGTAAAGGGTAATGACCGAAGGAGGGAAGGAATAGGCGTGATCTTACTTTACCTATGGTGCACATTGTGAGGGTATATAATGTCCCCTAGGTGAGGGGCTCTTTTATAACTGGAATTTTACCTTGGAAGTGAGAACTATGTAATCTAAAAATTTGTACCCTCATATTAATTTGAAATAAAGGAAAAAGAATTTTTTTTAATTCAGCCCAGTTCAAGATTATATTTCTCCTACACTGTTCCAACTACCTTAGGATCCATTTTGACACATATGCCCAGGAATTTTATCAGTAAAAATTGTGAAATCTTGCAATTATCTTAATATGCATGCACCATTTCATGTGTCACATCTTGTACCAACTGCCTGGGCTGACCCCAGGATTTCAGTCTGGCAGAGATATAGAAGATAGTAGGTTGGGTTAAGTCCTCAGAAGGATCAGCAGTGCCTTACATGGCTTTTACTTCGAAGAAGCTTCACATATTTCAGGCAAGTAAAAACCAACCTTTACACACAAGGAATGAAGAAACTCTTCTTCTGGTAAAGATTACTCAGCGGAATTTAAGGAGAATTTAAAAATCTCCAGCTTTACCAGGATCTGTCCATATGTGTCCCCATCTTATTTTTTTATTTGTATGTTTGTTTTCACTTCTTCTAAATCAATGTACTAATTTTAACATAAGAAACTCTGCAAGATTTGAATTCAATTTGCATTGAAATTAAGGCAACTTTAGATCTATACTTTGAATTTCGTTTTTAGAAATCTCAGTCCTGTTGTTAGAATCAAATAAAAAATTATTTTAAAGCAGTCATACAAGTATTTTAGTCCATTTCATGAATCTAGAGACTCAAAGATGCCATTTTCTTTCTTTAAACTCTCCTCTATACTTAAAAATAGCTGAACAAGAAGCCGAGCATGGTGGTTCATGCCTGTAATCCTAGCACTCTGGATGCGCAGGCAGGTGGATCACCTGAGCTCTTAGATTCAAGACCAACCTAAGCAAGCACAAGACCCCATCTCTAAAAATGGCCAGGTGTTATGGCGGGTGCCTGTAGTCCTAGCTACTTGGGAAGCTGAGGCAAGAGAATCACTTGAGCCCAAGAGTTTGAGGTTGCTGTGAGCTATGATGCCATAGCACTCTACTGAGAGCAACAAAGTATGACTCTGCCTCAAAACAAAACAAAAAAAAAGCTGAACAACAGCATTATATCCTGTGTTTTCACTAAAATTATGATGGCAGAAAATATTTGACCGCCCAAGGTTTTGCCTTCAATAGACATTTGATTGCAGCTATCTACAGGTGATCATTTAAGATACTGTTTTGTCATGGCATGGCATTTCATTCCACCAGTACCCTCTTTATCATGGAAACTTGGTACATTAATCCTTCTCAATTTCATTAGATCGAAAAATCCTTCTACATAATTTAGAACCAATACAGAGACCCCATCCTCAAGGTTCTTTTTCTATGGAAGCTCAAACAGTAAGCCACATTTTTCTTATAATAATCCATTTGACTAAGCAGGCAAAGGTTTAACAAAACAAGCAAAGAACTAATTTAAACCTCAAAGTTTGTAAGTGATGAACACATTCTTGATGCCCACAAAATTCTATTTGATTAAGCAGAAATATAAACAATGTTCAAAATCTCCAATGTTTCCTATATAATACATTCAAAATCTGGAAAGAACTAGAAAATGACAATGTTTTGAATATATTAAATGTTAATATTACTGATTCACCTGAGTGCCTAGACTAAAATCCTAGAAAGGAAATAAATGAAAGATGGCTACCCTAGGCTTTTTAGGGAAAGCAGTTTTCACAAGGGCAATGCATTTGATTGAGCAAAGCATATGGTCTAGATGGCAATTAATATAAGCCCTGTGCTGTGGTGTGATATTTGCTCATACATATGTGGTAAAACATCTTTTCTCAACATCTATTATAATAAAATGCATTTGCAGCAGAAGTGCACTATCAGCCCAGAAAAAGCCAATGATTGGTATCCTTATATCACTTTCAGTATAGAAAAGATTTCCTTTCTCCTTCCTCTTGAGCTTTTAGAGGTAGAGTTTAAAAAAATAAATAGTAGGTTCAGCGCCTGTAGCTCAAGTGGCTAAAGCGCCAGCCACATACACCAGAGCTGGCGGGTTCGAATCTAGCCTAGGCCTGCCAAACAACAATGACAACAACAACCAAAAAATAGCTCGGCATTGTGGCAGGCACCTGTAGTCGCAACTACTTGGGAAGCTGAGACAGGAGAATTGCTTAAACCCAGGAGTTGGAGGTTGCTGTGAGCTGTGATCCACACCCCTCTACTTAGAGTGAGAGCTTGAGGCTCTGTCTCAAAAGATAAAAAATTTAAAAAATAATAATAAATAGCAGAGGCTGAGCACAGTAGTTCACACCTGTAATTCTAACACTTTGGGAGGCCAAGGAAGGAGAAATACTTGAGGCCAGGAGCTTGAGACCAGCCTGTGCAACAAAGTGAGACCAACATCTCTACAAAAAAATAGGAAAATTATCGTGTTAGGGTGGCATTTGCCAGTGGTCCTAGTTATTCAGAAGTCTGAGGCACAGGATTGCTTTGAGCCTAGGAGTTTGAGGCTACAGTAAGCTATGATGATGTCACTACACTCTATCCTGGGCAAGGGAGAAAGAACCTGTCTCAAACTAAAAAACTATCAGAGAAGAAATCCTCGCGAGGTTACTTGTAAGCTGATTACCTGACGCTCAATGATTATCAGATATTGCACTGGAAGACAATTAGACATATGAAGGCATCTCTTTCGTGTCCTGAAAAACTTACCTTCAAAACCAAACACTAAAGTATTTACATAGAGAACAGAATTGAGCATGTTTATCCAAATGGTTCTCTCTTTAATATCACACAAGGTACTAGCAGTCAACTTGTCCCTCAAACTGCCCTAATCACAGTGCACAGCAAATGCGGGCAGGCTCGTCTAAGCTTATTCTTTCTAAGTATAGATCCTTGAAACAGCACCTGGCTTCCCGCAAATGTTCTTTTTCAATGTATTGTATTCTTTAACAAATGAATGCCCCAGTAAATGAAGTCTGGTATGTCAATTTTTTTCTACAAGGTAAAAATCTTTTACTCTATTCATTTTTGTTTATAAATGCAAACTTTGCTTTAGACTCTTCACACAAAAAACTCATATTAGAGCATTTCAAAATGTGTTCCAATTATACTGATGTAGTCTTTTAAGACCATTCAACCTTTCAAATATTAGCTTTCTTTGAACTCCCTCAAAGCCCAGAGTCACATTTTAAAACTGTAAGATTAGTTAAGTGCAAGGTCACATCACAAAGTCAGTAGGACAGAGAGAAAATATTCTCAAATTCACTGATTTATCTCTTCTTTTGGTGACCTTAGACTTGCCACCTTCTTCCCTCCCACCAAGTGACAGATCTATTTCCCTTCCACAAGGGCCTCAATCCTACCATGTCCAATGCTAACAAAGAAGGAAAGATCTTCATCAAAGCAACCTCATCATAACAGAAAAGACATCTTATAAGTTTGTTGTTATGGCAAAGGTCAACAAAGGTCTTTGCAGACAACTAACATATAGAATGATGTGTCTCATTGGGAGTTGGAAAGCAAAGATGTCAAAATGTTCATCACCTGCAGTACCTGATGGTATTGAATGAGAATTGGTAACATCAATGCATCTCCTTGTAGAAGATAAAACAATTCGGAAAAGTGCTAAAATCATAAATATACAAATAAATGGATTCCCACATGCAAAATACACCCTGTAATTATTTATCCATATCAAGAAATAGAATATGACCAGAACTTCTGATGCCTGTTTCTCCTTGTTTTCAACTATAACTATGCTAACTCCCAAAGAATTAGTGCCAAGACATTTTACATACTTGAGTTATACAAGCTCTCTATTGCAGAGTAGCATACAGAACTTTTAGTGACTAAAACTGAGCTCAAAATAAGCCCAAAATTCTACCACTTTTTACCATCCAACACTTCTACCATTTCTTGCCTATAATTTTGCAATAATGTCCTAACTCATAATCCCAGCTCTCTTCTTTCCCTTTCAGAAAATTCTCAAATTAGCAGCAAGAGGAAATACTTTTAAATGGACACCCTATCATGTCATTCAGATCATATCATTTCACCACTTACAGTAATGTTTCTCAATCTTGGCTGCACATTGGGTAGTTTTAAAATCTAACAGTGTCTGGGGCCATCCATCAGGGATTCTGGTTGAGAATGTCCTGAGGCCCATAGGTAATTCTAATATACAGACTTTAGTGTGACCTCAAGGCTCACCATGAAGGTAACCTGATTACCTTCTGACTTCATCTCTCACTGTGCTTCCTTACTCTTGCCATCTCTGAAACACTAGCCTCCTTAATGTTCCCTGAAGATAACAGGCCCACCTGTGAGTTACATCACATTTGCTTTTCCATCTTCCTCTGTTGCTCTCTGAGATAGCTAGCTTCTTTACTTCCTTTCGGTCTTTATTATAAAAGTCTACTTCTCAGTAACACTTTAACTGGCCATCTCTGATATTTTATACCTTCCTTCCCTGACTTAAATTCTCAGCAGTGATCATCACTCCACATAAAGGGACAGGGCTTTCTACCTCTTTGTTTGGGATGGTGCTCTCAACCTCTAGAACACTACCTCCCACATAGCCAGAGCTAAAGAAATGTTTATTAAACAAAGAAAATGACATTTTTAAGGAATGAAAACCCTGCTAAAGAGCTTTGAGTCAGCATCAAGGGTCCAATAAGGGGACATTAGTTTTGATCATAAGCATTAAGCACATTCTAAATAAAAATTGGTTAAATGAAAAGAACCCAGATAAGAAGTTGCTATTTACAGCAAAATATTGATATAATATCTTCATTTTATGCCTCAGACAAAAGAAACCCTTGGATGCAAGGTAACATCACCTTCCAAGGAGCATTCTGCACTTTCAGGATCACCAGACATCAAGAAACTTCTGGTAATTTATCCTCATTCACTTATCTTGGGTGTTAGAAATTGCATCACATATTATGATGGAGGTGCTCACTTGCACTGATTGCTTTCAAGTACATAACAGGGCCTTCTCCCATTCCTTTCCTCTTGGCTGCCTCAAGGTTTCCCAGAGAAAGTTAACACTCTGGTGCCTTTTATTTTTCCCTAAGAAAATAATCTTGAAATAAAACCTCCCAAGTTTTCGACTACATAGTATGCCTAAAATTTTAGGGTAAAATACTTTCTGAAGTACCAAGCTGATGAGAAAGAGAAAAAATAAGAAAGGGAGAGACTTAGTGCAGCAGGAAAAGCTCAAATCAGCAAATACAGAACTACTTCCAGTTATATCCGTAAACACTGCTGATAACAACCAAGTCAGAATTCCAGTGGGTCCAAGTCTTCCTCTTGTTCAAAGGGATTAACCCATCATTCATTTCCCACTTGCCTCAGAGACATTTTCTAAGGCTTATATTTGGAAAAATTGTGCCCATCTCTCAATATTTCTTAATTTTTATTGTTATCACTGTTAATAATGAAAAACAAACTGTGTTCTTTTGTACTCTGATATCCACACTGATATCCAATCTATTTGAACACTCTATAGAATTCCTGGTAGACTCAATAAACATTTGATAAAATAATAAAATCCTCACAGTTCTGAATTCCTTTCTATTTTCTGTACATTCAACTTCATATAGGAATTTCTGATTATAGAAATAGCATAAAATGAGGCTCCTAAAATTTGGATTTATATTTAAATTCTGTCATAGTGACAAAATTTCATTCTACTAAGCTATAAATCAGCAAAATAAACCAGACAATTCATTTTGTTTCATGTTTTTCTTCTCATATTCACATCTATAGAACCAAAATAACCCCAGAGGAAAACAATAAACTGCTTTCTAGCTGTTCTGATGATTAGTGTTTTTTTGTTTTTGGTTTTGTTTTGTTTTTTTGTTGGTTTTTTTTTTTTTTTTTTTTTTGAGACAGAGCCTCCAGCTGTCACCCTGGATAGAGTTCCATGGCATCACAGCTCACAGCAACCTTCAATTCCTGGGCTCAAGCAAGTCTCCTGCCTCCACCTTCCAAGTAGCTAAGACTACAGGCACCCGCCACAACGCCCGGCCATTTTTTGGTTGCAGTCATCATTGTTGTTTGGCAGGCCCAGGCTGTATTCGAACCCGCCAGCTCAGGTGTACGTGGCTGGTGCCTTAGCCACTTGAGCCGCAGTAGCTGAGCCTGATGAATAGTGTTTTTAAAAAATGTTTTTAAAAAATTGTTGTGGTCCCACCTAATTGGCTCAATGTAAGGGTACATGGAATACCTCTTGGGTATGGGACACCACTACAACAGGGACCTCACCTAACAAATGCAAACATTGTAATCTAATTGTTTGTACCCTTATATTAATCTGAAATAAAAAAAGAAAAAAATAACAAAGAGTTAATCATTTAACCAGTTTACTCAACAAGTACAAGTTGTTGAACACTGCTTACTGTATTCATATTTTTGATAATATAGCAATAAACAAATATACACAATCCCTAACATCATGTATACTATCATTTAAAGGAGGAGAGAAACATCAATCATGTAAACATTAATGTATCTTTATACATTCAAAAAGTGTTTATTAAGCTCCTTTATGGACTAGGAACTGAGCATAAGCAGTTTGTCAGTAAGGAAAATATATATGACCAACGTCATGGAATCTAATGAGAAAGACAAAATCAAACAAAGCCACCCAGTGATAAGTTCTATAAAGGAAACTAGCAAGGTTCTATAAGTGAAAATAACTATTTTTTTTTTTTTAGGAAATGACATATAAGCACAGAAATAAGAAACAAGTGCATGTTAGACACATGATATATTTATAAAGAGCAATCTGAGAAAATGGGAAGGTTTATGCAAAGGCCTTGAGCAGAAAAATACTTGCCAATTTGAGAAGATCTGTGAAACTACAGTTAAGTCTGGAGAGAGTATTTTAAGATGAGATGGTCAGAGATCATATCATAACTCATATAATAAATTTCTTAAGACTATGGAATTCTTTCTTAATTACCAAAGATCATAGGTAGTAGAATCTTATGTTTAATTCAATAATGTACTGCTTCACAAAGCACCCTGAAGGGGCCATCATTTTCATTTTAAACAGTTTCATAGCCCATGCATACAGAATTCCAGCTGAACTGGATTTAAGTAACTTCCTTTCTTGCAGAATTTTTCAAACATTTAGAATGGTAAAATGTAAATATCCATACAGAGAAAGATGGGTAGCATTTAATTAACATATTATGAAACACTTTGCAGAACATTTCAGTGGGCTATTGCATACACAGAACACACTTCGAGAAATGGCGCATTAAACTGCATGCATTCAATGTGATGGAGACCCTACCATATCACTATTTCTTTTCTGGATTCTAGACACATGATGATTAATGAGATAGAGTATTTTCCTTAGAGAGACTGCCATGCAACATGAATGTTACTCCAGATGTATGTGCAAGTAGATATGGTAACACATAAGTGGGAGGATTTAGCACTAGATTTGAAGAATTAGGAATTTTGAACTGAGACTAATTCTTTGAAAACAGTAATCAATGTAAAGAATATTTTAAAACATATTATTTTTAAAACTAGAGAATTATAAAATATAAAAGCTAAAATAAGGTCTTTCTTGGAAGTCTGTCTCAAGTTTCTTACTTATCCATAGATGGAAAATGAGACTCAGACAAAACAACTTTATTTACATCCGTTAGCAATAGAATCAAGATGAGACTTTCTTGATTTCTAGCCCAGTGTTGAAGGCATCTTATTAGTCATATTGCATCATAGTAACAACATTCATGACATTAGAGCATTTTCTCTACATAGTCTCAAGACCCGAAAAGACATTTTCTTTTCCTAACCAAACACTCTCATACTTTTTGGACTACAGTTCCAGTCAACCAACCCCAAGAAGCCCTGGTTTGACAGAGTGGGGGGCATCATTACTCTCTATTTCCTGTGATCCCTAATTCAGATAACAACTTTAGTCAGAGTTCTCCAGAGAAATGCAACTAACAGGATGAGAGAGAGACAGATTAGCTCTGATTCAAGCCAAAGACCTGAGAATAAGACAAGCTGATGGTATAGTTCCAACCTAAGAGATAGCAGACTTGAGACCAAAGGAAGAGCCAATATTTCAGTTCAAGTCTCAAAGCTGGATAAGACCCATGTTGCCTTTAATTCAATTAGTCTAAAGAGGGTCCTCCTTACTCAAGGGAAAGTCAGCATATTTGTTCTATTCAGCCCTTCAACTGAGGGCCACTCACATTCAGGAGGGCAATCTGCTTTGCTCAGTCTAGGAATTCAAATATTAATCTCATCTAGAAACATACTCACAGAATATTTGACCAAATGTCTGAGTACCCCAGAGTACCAACTTGACCCAATCAAGTTGACATACTGTATTAACCATCACAAGGTCACCCTTTGTCAACATGGCACCCATACACATCTCCTTAAACATCGCCAAATAAAGACAGTAACAAGGTCATTCTTCCTAACATAATGCAACTATCCTGAGTATGATCAAAAACACACTAACCTCTTACCCAAAAGATGAGATAAAGTCCTTGAGTAATGTTTACTCTTCTTCTACAACTTAAATATAATCATGTGCAACATAACATTTTGGTCAATGACTGACTACATATATAACAGTTATCCCAAAACATTGTATTTTTTCTGTACCTTTTCTATGTTTAGATATGTTTAGAGATACAAATACTTACCTTTGTATTACAATTGCTAATGGTATTCAGTACAGCAACATTATGTACAGGTTCATAGCCTAGGAATAGTAGCCTAGGTGTATAGTAGGCTAACATATATTATCTATGTTTTTGTTAGTACACTTTATTATGTTTGCACAATGACAAAATCACCTAAGGATGGATTTCTCAGAATGTATCCCTATTATTAAGCAATAAATGGCTATACTATCATGTATAATTAACAATATTTAAGAACTATGATAAAAATCAATGCATCTTATCTTAAATAATAAGAGAATAAGGAGGAAAGGAAACAAAGATATTTGCAGCAAACATATTCAAAACCATGAGGAAATACTTGTGATGAATAGAGTTCTGATTTCTATAATTGGCCACATAGTCATTGGTGGTATTTCTAACTACTTTCTTTCACTATTCATTCTATATTCCTTTTGCCTTCAGCAAACACCTCAGCTAGTTATGGTTCTCTAGGTGGTGTAGTGACCTGATTCTTCATTTGGGAATTGAATGATGATGTGAGCCACTGGTAGCTCTGTCAGTATTGGATTGTTGTTTTCCACTGACCTTAATCACAAAGAACGGTAATATTAAGAGATTCTCCAGGGGATCTCCTGCATTCCACACATACTTTTCCTTACTTCCATTGCAAAGTAGCAGTCCAATTACCCTTTGGTAGTCAGGATCAATGACTCCAGCAAGCAGACAAACTCCCTTCTTTGATTGTTATATTTAGAGACCTGAAGAGATGAAAATATCTGATGATCATCTCAACTTCCTGTTCATTGGAATCATTGTTGTGTCCCCTGGCAAAAGCATTCTTCCTTTGGAATTAAGACCACTAGACCATCTCATAAGGTTATAGGGACAGAAAGAAAAACACTTACTAGTGAGTCACATGATGCCATTGAGTGACAGGATGCCATTCCCATTTCCACCCCTTGATTCCTAGACCCATGAATCCTGACTATTAGGGAGACAGCATTGTATATTGCATGTGGATTCAGAAGATATACCATCAGTCTGCTGTATCCATGTGTTCCATATCCATTGAGTCAACCAACTCTGCATCAAAATACTTGAAAAAAAAATGTTTCTATTGAATACATACAGACTTGCTCTCTTTTTTGTCATTATTCCCTAAACAATATAACAACTATTTACACAGCATTCATATGTATAAGTAATCTAGAGATGATTTAAAGTATACAGGAAGATATGCATAGAGTATCTGCAAATAAAACACCATTTTATATCAGTGACTTGAGCATCTATGGATTTTGGTATCTGTAGGAGGTCCTTAAACTATGAGTACCGCTTGAAGTTCTGCACATTGGAAGGATTTCCCTTCACCATTGTCCTTCAGGGAGATCTCCAATGGAGCTAAGCTGTCTGCTTTTAGATAGTGCCCAGCTGTCATGCGGAACTGTAAACTAAGCCCAAGTCTTCCCTTCTTCTGTCAACTTCTCACAGGAAACTCCTCATAAAGCCATAGGTGCAGGCAAGGAAAGAGATGGCAGTGTGGCAACAGTAAGGATCATGGGCATATAAGCCTCTTCTTCATGTAAATCACTTGTATTTTCTGGAATGATAGTGTGCAGGCCAAGTTCCATCTGATGATGTTGTACTGTTAAACATGCCCTGGTCTGTCTCTTTACTACTATAAATAGTTACATTAGCACATTTAAATCATATAGAAAACAAAATTCAGAAGCCCCAGAACCTACTCAGAAAAATCATTCTTAAAATTGTGCTCCTCTAGAAATACTCTCAGTACCAAAATCTACAGACTGGTCAGAGTTCTCAGAGAAATAGAACTAACATGATACATGTATGTATGTTTATTATAATTTTATATAATGCATAATTTATATAATTATATTTTATTATAAACAGTTGGCTCACACAATTATTCAGGCTGTGTGCCAAGATCTGTAGCTGGCAGGCTGAAGATCAAGGAGAACCAATGTTGTAGTTCCAGTCTGAGCCTAAAGGTCTGCGAACTGGGAGAGCTGATTGTACAAGTTCCAGTCTAAAGCTGGCAGGCTAAAGATTCAAGCATAGCCATTTTTTAGTTACAGTTAAAAGGCAGAAAAGACAAATGTCCCAACATAGTCAGGCATTGCCCCTCACTCATGAAAAAGTCGGTCTTTTTGTTCCCTAAAGGCCTTCAACTGATTGGATGAGGCCTACTCATGTTAGGGAGGGCAATTTGTTTTCCTTAGTTTAAAAATGTAAATGAAGAAGAACCTATATTACTCAACCTTTTCCAAAATATAGAAAAAGATAGAATACTACCCAACACATTCTATGAGGTGAATATCACCTTGATCCCTAAACCAGGAAAAGATCAACAAGAAAAGAAAACTACAGACCAATATCACTAATGAATATTGATGCAAAAATATTCAATAAGTTCCTAACAAACAGAATCCAGCAACACATCAAAAAAATTATACACCACGACCAACTGGGCTTTATCCCAGGATCTCAAGGCTGGTTCAATATACGTAAATCCATAAATGTAATTCAGCACATAAACAAATTAAAAAATAAAGACCATATGATTCTCTCAATTGATTCAGAAAAAGCTTTTGATAATATCCAGCATCCCTTCATGATCAGAACACTTAAGAAAATTGGAATAGAAGAGACATTTCTTAAACGAATAGAGGCCATCTACAGCAAACCCACAGCCAATATCGTACTGAATGGAGTTAAACTAAAGCCATTTCCACTTAGATTCGGAATGAGGAAAGGTTGCCCATTATCTCCTCTGCTCTTCAACATTGTAATGGAAGTTTTAGCCACATTTTAGCTAGTTTGTATCCACATAGGATCAGAAGAGATTAAACTTTCACTCTTCGCAGATGATATGATTGTATATCTGAAAAACACCAGTGATTCTACTACAAAACTTTTAGAAGTGATCAAGGAATACAGCAGCATCTCAGGCTAGAAAATCAACACCCATAAATCTGTAGCCTTTACATATACCAATAATTGTCAAGCCGAAAAAACAATCAAGGATCCTATCCCTCTCACAGTAGTACCAAAGAAGATGAAATATTTGGGAGTTTATCTAACAAAGAATGTGAAAGATCTTTATAAAGAGAACTATGAAACTCTAAGAAAAGAAATAGCTGAACATGTCAACAAATGGAAAAACATACCATGCTCATGGCTGGGAAGAATCAACATTGTTAAAATGTCCTTACTACCCAAAGCAATATACAATTTTAATGCAATTCCTATTAAAACTCCATTGTCATATTTTAAAGACCTCGAAAAAATAATACCTCATTTTATATGGAATCAGAAAAAACCTCAAATGGCCAAGACATTACTCGGAAATAAAAACAGAGCAGGAGGAATCATGCTACCAGACCTGAGACTGTACTATAAATTGACAGTGATCAAAACAGCATGGTACTGGCACAAAAACAGAGAGATAGATGTATGGAACAGAATAGAGAACCAAGAGATGAACCCAGCTACTTAC
>CAUYON010121074.1:0-11560 GCA_963573935.1 Arctocebus calabarensis
GTTCTGCTTTTTCAATAATGTCCTCACATGGCAAATAAGTTGACAAAGCCACAAGGATGGGAGCTGCTGTCCTAAGAATTGTCCTATGAACAAATGCCTGAGCTCACGAGTTTAAGACCAGCCTGAGCCACAGTGAGACTCTGTCTCTAAAAAGTAGTTATTGTTGTGGTGAGCACCTGTTATCCCAGCTACTTGAGAGGCTGAGGCAGGAGAATTGCTTAAGCCCAAGAGTTTGAGGTTGCTGTGTGCTGTAATGCTACAGCACTCTACCCAGAACAACAAAGTGAGACTCTGTCTCAAAAAATAAATAAATAAATAAACAAATAAATAAATTAAATTAAATTTCCCCTTTCAAAGAAAACCCAAAACAAAACAAAACACCTACCAGTTACCATAAAAATTTCATGAAATAAAGGCTATTTTTTACATAAAAGCACAAAAATAACTTCAGAATGATTAATTATCCAATTGAAGAAATTCAATTTCATTCAAAAGTCAGTGCATTGTCATTTTTTTCTTTGTGCAGGAGGTGAAAACTTTGTCATTCACCGCTTTCAGTTTCCATTTGCATTAGAAGCAACTGCCTTAATTTTTTTTTTTAGATAGAGTTCCTAGTTAGAATGCCATAGTGTCATCACAGCTCACAGTAACCTCAAACTTTTAGTTTCAAAAGATCCTCCTGTCTCAGCCTCCCAAGTAGCTGGGACTACAGGCGCCCACCACAATACCTGACTAGTTTTTCCATTTTTAGTAGAGACAGGATCTCGCTTTTGCTCAGGCTGAAATCCCCAGCTCAAGTGATTCTCCACGTCAGCTTCCCAGAGGGCTAGGATTACAGGTCTAAGACACCACTGGCCTTAATATTCTCTTAACTTGCAAATTATAAAGAGTTAGGAAGAAAACTAAAGTGAGAGGATCCCTGCGTCTGATGAAAGGGCAATTTTACACCTATCTTCTCCTGCTCTTGGACATTGGAGCTTCTGATTCTGGGAGCTTTGGACTGTGAGAGTTATACCAGCACCCCTCACCCCAGGTTCATTGGCCTTTGGCTGAATTACACCACTGGCTTTCCTGGGCTTCAGCTTGCTGGCAGCACATTGTGAGATTCCTCAGCCTCCATAACCATGAGAGACAATTCCCATCCTCAATCCCTCATCTATCTGTATACATCCTTTTGGCTGTTTTTCTGGACATCCATGATTAATACGGTCATCACTGAAGATGCTAGGAACCAACCTTTTATTTTGAAAACTGTTGGAAAAAAACATTAGACATTTATCCTGCTTTTTCTATGTAAACTGTACCATTAAGTAAGCAAATAGTAGATGAGGTCAAGTTTCTCTTTATGGAGGTATTCCATCAAATACCTGAAGACAAAATAACAGAAGTTAATTATCAACATTTTTTGCCATCCCTGGCGAATTATTGAATCTAAGTATCAGCGGCTGCTATGATTACACAAAGATAGAAAAACTATTTGATGCCTGGAAAAACACCACACCACCTGTGAAGTGGTCGTGCCAAAAGTCATCATCAAGGGCATCATCATCACCCATGAATGTGACTCAACCTAGAGAGGCAGGAAGGGGCCGTTTGCTGCAGAATGCAATCCAAGTTACCCAGCACTCTATTTTAAAGCTTGAAAAAAGCCAGTTGCCAGCACTCTATTTTAAAGCTTGAAAAAAGCCAGTTGCTTCTATATCCCAACCTGAGGCAGTTGTAAATATTTGGTGGCTCTGAAGAGGTAGCTTTATTGAAAAATATGCCCCAGGTTTAGGTGGATATATCTCCTAAATGTCTTCAAATAGAAAATAAAGGTATACTCACCAGCAAAGATCAGACTTAAGAGTGTTCTCTTCCAAGTGTACTGAAGGTAGCCATGTGTGAGGGGAATGTAGAATGGAAAGCTGGGAAGTAACAGTAAGCATAAACATTCTATCTAATGTTTGGGTAAGCTCTCTGATTGGGTAAGCTCTCTGTCCAGAGGTGCTGGGGAATACACCCCTTACCTAAATCTCAAGGATCTCCCCTTTCCCTGCCCTGCCCTGCCCTGAGTGTGTTTCTACCCCAGTGATTCTTTCTGGAACTTGCATCCGTTCCGAAGTCATGAAAAGTGTGTCCTCCTCATACTGAGTCCCCAGATTATTTCTTTTTTAAATAAAGGAAAGCAGCCAGGCATGGTGGCGCACACCTATAAGCCTAGCACCCTGGGAGGCAGAGGCCAGTAGATTGCCCTGAGCTCACAGGTTCGAGACCAGCCTGAACAAGAGTGAGATCCTGTCTTGAAAAAAAATAGCTGGACATCTTGGTGGGTGCCAGTAGTCCCAGCTACTTGGGAGGCTGAGACAAAAGAATCACTTAAATCCAAGAGTTGGAGGTTCCTGTGAGCTATGATGCCACGACACTCTACCGAGGATGACAAAATGAGACTCTGTCTCAAAAAAAAAAAAGGAGTGGCACCTGTGGCTCAGCGAGTAGGGCGCCGACCTCATATACCGAGGGCTGTGGGTTCAAACCCGGCTCCGGCTGAACTGCATCAAAAATTAGCTGGGCACTGTGGTGGGCACCTGTAGTCCCAGCTACTTGGGAGGCTGAGGCAAGAGAATCGCTTAAGCTCAAGAGCTGCAGATTGCTGTGAACTGTGACTCCACAGCACTCTACTGAGGGTGATAAAGTGAGACTCTGTCTCCACAAAAAAAAAAAAAAAAAAAAATTAAATAAAGGAAAGCTATGTGAAAGAATTGTGGTTGGATAAAGTCTTTGGCTATGGTGCAGACTGCCAATAGACTAGAAGTCTACAAAGTTTTTGTATGACCACAGTCCCCAGACATTTCTAAACATTGAAAAGTGGCAGTTTATGAATTTCAACCCTTAGAATAATCCCAGCCCTTCCAGTTGCACCAGGAGGAGGTATAGTGCATAAGTTGTGCACCCCTAGGAAAAGCATCTTCCCAAAGTCCACCTCAAACATAACCTTGGAAGCCAACAGACCAGGACAATCCTCATGTAGTAATATGTGGATTTTTTTTCCTCAACATATTTGATCTAAGTTTATTTTGACAAAGGAAATGGGGTTGCCTCAACTACTGATTATTAATTTTTGAAATCCCACTTTTGCGACATACTAAATTCTCATATGTATTAGGGTCTATTTCTGGACTCCTTTTCCATTCTGTTTTCATTAATCTACTTATTCATAGAATACTAATACAACTGAAATCCTAAGCCTCTGGAATTTCAGAAACCATGATGCTTCAAGGAATAGATCTTCTTTCTACAATTTAACCAGTAAGGTGACTTGGATCTAATAACTCATGTTCTGCGTGACTTTTATTTCAAAATTTCAAATTCCTTAGAAGATAATCAGTTCAGCTTGGGCCAGAAATTCTTACCAAGCATGAAGTCAATACGATGGCACCAGATTTTGAGAAAAGAAAGGCTTTATTGTGAGGTTGGCTAGCAAATAGTCTTTATTTTGGGATTGAGGCAATGCTCAAATCTATCTGCCAGATCAAGGCTTAAGGCCAGTTTTATGGGTGAAGGAGGACAGGCTGGTGTGTGTAAGTGCTGGCAAGGCAGGTTTTAGATACAGGGACTTCAAACACAACTATTTATAGTAAGGCATGGAGAGGGGTCTTATCACTTGGCATTCCTAGATAATGGACTTGCTTTATTTATTTTTTTATTGTCAGAATAACTATTCTCATTTTTTGACAAGAAAACCAAGGCATAGATAAGCAATTTTCCGAAGTTGAAATAAGGAGCAAAAATTCAAACTTAGTACGTTTTATTTCTAGTTAGTCTTGCCTTGGAATTGTACAGAAAACTTGGAAATGAAACCAACAACTTACAGCTATCTAATCTTCGATAAAGCAAACAAGAATGTTCACTGGGGGAAAGACTCCCTATTCAGTAAATGGTGCTGGGAGAATTGGATATTCGTATGTAAAAGACTGAAACTGGATGTGCACCGTTCTCCCCTCACAAAGATTGATTTGAGATAGATAAAGGACTTAAATTTAAGGCATGAGATGATAAAAATCATCAAAGAAAGAATTGGAAAAATACTGGAAGATATTGGCCTGGGGAAAGACTTTATGAGGAAGACTGCCATGGCAATAGCAACAAATGCAATAATAAACAAATGAGACTTAATTAAACTGAAAAGCTTCTGTACAGCCAAGGAGACAATAACCAAAGCAAATAGACAACCTACCCAATGGGAAAGGATATTTGCACATTTTGAATCTGACAAAAGTTTAATATCCAGGATCTATACAGAACTTCAGTTATCTACAAGAAAAAACACCAACAATCCCATACATCAATAGGGAAGAGAGATGAATAGAATCTTCTCTAAAGACAACAGACAAGTGGCCAGTAAACACTTGAAAAAATGCTCATTGTCCTTAATTATTAGAGAAATGCAAATTAAAACCACCCTGAGATACCATCTAACTCCAGTGAGAATGGCTTATATCACAAAATCTCATGATTGCAGATGCTGGTGCAGATGTGGGGAGAAAGGAACACTTTTACACTGCTGGTGGGACTGCAAACTAATACAACCTTTTAAGAAGGAAGCATGGAGAAAGCTCAAAGAACTCAACCTAGACCTCCCGTTTGATCCTGCAATCCCATTGCTGGGCATCTATCCAAAAGAAAAAAAAACAACTTTTATTATAAAGACATTTGTACGAGGCTGTTTATCGCTGCCCAATTTACAATTGCTAAAGTGTGGAAACAGCCTAAATGGCTGGATTGGTAAGTTATGGTATATGTATACAGTGGAATATTGGTATGGAATACCAATGGATATATCCTAAATGGTGGATTGGTAAGCTATGGTATATGAATACAATGGAATATTACTCAGCCATCAAAAATAATGGAGACTTTGTAGCATTTGTAGTAACTTGGATGGAGGTGGAACATATTATTCTTAGTGAAACATCAGAGGAATGGAGAAGCATGAATCCTATGTATTCAACTTTGATTTGAGGACAATTAATGATAATCAATGACACAGTGGGGCATGGGGGAAGGAGAGAACAGACAGAGAAGGAGGGAGGGGGCAAGGGAAAGAAAACAAAAAAAAAAAAAGAAAAGAAAATAGTGACTAACTTTCATATAAATTGGATTCAATTTTGACCAAGGTATATTACTTAAATATTAATTTTTTAATTCAAATTGTCAATATGTTGTTTAGGATATTGCATCCTCATCTATAAGTGAAACATGTTTGTAATTTCTCTTTATAACAATATATTTTCTCTAATATCAGGTGTATCCAGATCAAGTAGAATGATATGGAAATATTTCTTCTTTTTTTATTGTATAAACAATAAAAATTGTTTTTTATTTTCTGGAATTGCTTGTTTTGTAAAATCATTGTGGTCTATGAGTTTATGACAGTTTGAACTTTGTTATTTAATTTAATTTATTGCTTAATTACTGTTTTCCTATGAATGATTATACTGTGGTTAATATTTTAGCATAGCAGTATTCCGAGATAGTTTTTTGTTTGTTGGGAGGTTGGGGTTTGGGGGGCAGAGTTAATACTTTGCATGAAATATCTTATTTTATAACAGTGAAATTATTTTCTCTTTTGTCTTGTGATTTTTTTTGAGGTGAAATTTAAGTTTTTGTGTGAGTAGTACTATTATACCTATCTTGAGTGTCTTGCTTGTACTGTATCACATCATACCTTTGTTTAATTCTTGATATACTGTTCACTTGTAAAAAAAAAAAAAGAGTTTCAGATTGCTGTGAGCTGTGATGCCATGGCACTCTACTGTGGGTGACGTAGCAAGATTGTGTCTCAAAAAAAAAAAAGTTGTTCTGAACTTCTTTTTACAACTCAAGGGCCAGTCATGATTATTTCTCCTAATACCATTTTAAAAGTGGAACTATCATTTTATGGGATTTGAATACCTTTATTTTATGTATTTTATTTTGTTTTGTCTTAGTTTTTTAGACAGTCTCACTTTGTGCCCTGGGTTGAGTGCCATGGCCTTTTCATAGCTCACAGCAATTTCAAACTTGTGGGCTCAATCCTCCTACTTCAGCCTCTCAAGTAGCTTGGACTACAGGCTTCCACAATACCCAGCTAGTTTTTTTTAATTATTATTTTTAGTAGAGAGAGGGTCTTGCTCTTGCTCAAGCTGGTCTCAAACTCCTGAGCTCAAGCAATGGGCTTGTCTAGGCCTCCCAGAATGTGAGGATTACAGGTGTGAGCCACTGGGCCCAGTCTAATTTGAATACCTTTAAAGCCTTTGATACACAGATATGAATTACCTACCAGAAATGCTTGCACTAAATTTTATTACTTTTAATGTTGTATGAGAATGTTAGTTTCAACATTCCCTCACCAGTCTTGGGTTTTTGTAAAGTTCTTCAACTTTAGCCAGTTTTATGGGCAAAATCCAGTTTATTTCTATCAATTTAATGATCAATTTGTGAATTACTTGGTCATGACATTTGTACTTTTTAATTCAAGGTGTTTGTCATTTTTGTCATGATTTATGTTAGAGCACTTCATCTCCTACTACTAGCAGATACTTATGTTGTGTTCATTTATATCAACTTTTTTTTTAAATTTTTTAATTTCAGGTTAATGTGAGGGTACAACCAGGTCCAAATATTTGAATTTGTTAGGTAGAGTCCCTCTTGTAGTTATGTACTGTCCTCAAAAGGTATGCCAAACACCCTCACACCATGCCCATTCAGTGGGAGTACCCCACTCTTCCCTCACTCTCCCTCTCCCTTATTACCCCTGCCCCCAACTTGTATTGCAATTTTCTCCTGTGTGGACACGCACTAGATCCTCTACTGGCTTCATACTAGTATTGAGTACATTGGTTAATTGCTTTTCCATTCTCGTGATACTGTACTAAGAGGAATGTATTTCAAATCCATCTAGGTTAATACAAAAGATGGGAAGTCACCATCTTTTTTTTTATGGCTGAATAGTATTCTATGGTATGCATATACCACAAGGGTCAATCCATTCTTGAGCTGATTGGCATTTAGGTTGTTTCTACATTTCGGTGATTATAAGTTGAGCTATGATAAATAATCTCATATAAATGTCCTTACAATAAAATGATTTTTTCTTCTGGGTAGATGCCTAGTAGTGGGGTTGTAGGGTCAAATGGGAGATGATCAAATTTGAGTTGTTTGAGGATTCTCCATACTTGTTTCCAAAGAGGCTGTATGAGTTTGCAGTTCCACCAACAGTGTAAAAGTGTTCCCTTCTCTCCACATCTGTGCCACCATCTGCAGCTTTGGGGCTTTGTGATGTGGGCTAATCTTACTGGGATTAGGTGAAATCTCAGGGTGGTTTTCATATGCATTCCTCTGATGATTAGGACGTTGAGCATTTTTTCATTTTTGTTAGCCATTTGTTTTCTTTAGAGAAGGTTCTGTTTGTGTCTCTTTCCCAGTGATATATGGGATTGTGAGCTCTTTTTTTGTTAATTAATTTGAGTTCTCTGTACATCCTAGTTATCAAACTTTTGTCAGATTTGTAATATGCAAATATATTTTCCCATTCTGAAAATTGTCTATTTGCTTTGGTTGGCATGTCCTTAGCTGTGCAGAAACTTTTTAGCAATTACATCTCATTTATTTATTTTTGTTGTTGTTGCAATTGCCATGGAAATCTTCTTCATAAAATCTTTCCCCAGGTCAACATCATCAAGAGTTTTTACCACACGTTTTTCTAGGATTTTTATTGTTTCATATCTTAGATTGAAACCTTTTATACATCTTGAATCAATTTTTTTTAAGTGATGAAAGGTGTAGATCCAGTTTCAGTCTTTTACTCTTGGTTATACAGTTCTCCCAGCACCATTTATTTATTTTTTTATGAAATCATCATTGTGTACATAAATGCAATCATGGGGTATAATGTGCTGGTTTTGTATACAGTTTGAAGTACTTTCATCAAACTGGTTGACATAGCTTTCATGGCATTTTCTTAGTTATTGTGTACAGACATTTATATTCTACATTTAGTAAGTTTCAACCTGTACCCTTCTAAGATTGCACCGTAAGTGTGAACCCACCAGTAACTCTCCCTCTCCCTTCCCCTCCTTTGCCCCTTTCTCTATGTTCTTGTGATGTAATTGTGCTATAGCTTTCATATGAAAGCTATAAATTAGTTTCATAGTAGGGCTGAGTACATTGGATACGTTTTCTTCCATTCTTGGGATACTTTGCTAAGAAAAATATTTTCCAGCTCCATTTATGAAACCTGAAAGAGGTAAAGTCTCCATCTTTCTTTAAGGCTGCATAGTATTCCATGGTGTACATATACCATAATTTATTAATCCATCTGTGGGTCGATGGGCACTTGGGCTTTTTCCATGACTTAGCAATTATGAATTGGGCTGCAATGAACATTCTGATACAGATGTCTTTGTTATAATGTGATTTTTGGTCTTCTGGATATATAACTAGTAGAGAAATTATAGGATTGAATGGCAGTTCTATTTTTAGATTTCTAAGTATTCTCCAGGTATCTTTCCAAAAGGACTGTATTAGTTTGCATTGCCACTGTTCCCTTTTCTCCATGCCAGCATCTCTGGTTTTGGGATTTTGTGATGTGGGCTAATCTTATTGGAGTTAGATGATATCTCAAAGTAGTTTTGATTTGCATTTCTCTGATGATTAAGGATGATGAGCATTTTTTTCTCTCAGTGACTGGTGGAGTTGAGAGGATGAGGGAAAATGAAAAAGTCAGGATATAAAGAGAAAGTTTTTTTAGAGCTGGATTGGGGTGGCTGAACACCTCTCAAGCATGAGCAGTGGTGGAAAAGCCCCTCGCTCTGGGCTAGCTCTGTTTTTATTACATACGTTATGAGGGGTTGGGGGGAGGAAGGCTAAACTCTTACATCAAGGTTCTTATTTGGCTTGTATTTTTTTAAACTGAACTATTTCTTTTTTTTTTTTTTTTGGCATAGTACCTTAAATTTACTTATTCATTTTTTTATGAAACTGAACTATTTCTTTAACTATCTTAATTGTATTGATTTACTTTTAATTTTTATCACTTTACCATATTTTTGTTCTTAATGTAAACAAAGTCTGGGACAGGAACACAGTCTAGGTGTAGGACATCAAGCCCTACCCTAATTAGACCCCAAGACGAGTAATTAAATCCCTGGGAAGTCTTGTGAGCAGTTGGGTGTTGTGTCATATTCAGAAATGGGAGGGGAGGGGCACTTTCCCTTCACCTCCCTGAGAAACTTTTTCCTCTCTTATCGAGATCAAAGTGTTTGCATTGTTTCCAGCGCATTTTGTCTTCTCTTATAAATCTTCTCAAGTCCCTGTGCTAGCTCCCTTCTAGAGAGCATTCCCACCTGTCGGAGCCTGACCTCTCAGTGCTTAGAGACCTTGGCGTCCAATTGCATTAGGGAAGGGTGAAGCTTCAGCAAGACAATTGCTTTGTCTTAAAGGGTCAGGCTTTCAGGCTATTGCCCTTTGCAATAGATTATAGATTACTCAGAATGGGTCCTGTAGTGTGAATGTGTCTATGTTTTTCTCTGACCTTTTTATTTATTTATTTCATTTTTATTTAAAAAAATTATTTTCTTTTCTCTTTCTTTTTTTTTTTTTTAAGAGACAGAGTCTCACTTTGTCATCCTCGGTAGAGTGCTGTGACGTCATAGCTCTCAGCAGCCTCCAGCTCTTGGGCTTAGGCGATTCTCTTGCCTCAGCTTCCTGAGTAGCTGGGACTACAGGCACCTGCCACAATGCTTGGTTACTTTTTTGTTGCAGTTTGGCTAGGGCCAGGTTCGAACCCACCACCCTTGGTATATGGGGCCGGTGCCCTACCCACTGAGCCACAGGCACCCTCTGATCTACTTCTCTCTTGTCTCTGTTCCCTTTGCCTGTCTTCTGTAATCATTTTTTTTTTTTACCACTCAGACATGTATTTAATATTTGTAGAAATCCAAAAGAATCAGCATCAAATCTTGAAGTCATGAGTGAACTATCACTTGTGTGTTAGTGTCATGACTAGGCTCAGCCACTGAGATGCTTCAACCTGCCAAGGAGCAGAATATGATTATGCTGACTCCTATATTGTCTTGATCTCAATTTATGTATTATGTACTTAGTTTCAATACTGTAATCATTTTTTAAATTTAATTTTTAACCTATTTATAATAAACAATTGAATATTTGTTTTAAGTTTATTAAATCATTATTTTTAGTAATATAAGTGCATCAAAATATGACTTTTCCCTTAAGTACCAACATGTCCACCTGCAGTTCTCTCATGTGAACATGTAGCTGTTAATCTACAAGTTTCAAATCAGTATTGAGTACATGCGATTGATTCTTTATTTAGGATAGTGTTCTTCAAATCCACCCAAGTTGTAAAAAAAGCTACAAAGTCTCCCTATTTTCTTATGGCTGAATGGTATTCCATGTATACATATACTACAATTTATTAATGCATTCTTATGTTGAAGGGCACTTGGGTCGTTTCCACATCTTTGTGGTTGTGAATTGGGCTTCTATAAACATTTCAGTGATAAAATGACTTTTTTTTTCATTTGGGTAGATCCCTGGTAATGGAATTGCAAGATCAAATGAAAAGTCTACTTTTAGTTGTTTGAGGACTCACTAGACTTCTTTCCATAAAGGCTGTATTGATTTCACCAACAGTGGATGAAGGCTCCTTTCTCTCTATGCCCAGCATCTGTAGCTTTGGGGACTTTGTGATGTGGGCCATTTTCTCTGGAGTTAGGTGATTTCTCAAAGGGATTCCTATTTGCATTTTTTCTCTAGTAAAAATGAGCATTTTTTCCATGAGTTTATTGGCTATTCATCTGTCCTCATGAGAAAAGATTCTGTTCATGTCTCTAACCTAGTTTTTAATGGTATTGTTTGCTCTTTTTTTGTTTATCTGTTTGAAGTTTTTGTAGATTCTGATTATTGGCCCTTTGTCAGATTCATAGCAAGCAAATATCTTCTCCCACTATGAAGGTTGTCTCTTTGATTTGTTGATATTGTCCTTAGCTGTGCAGAAACTTTTTCACTTGATCATGTCCCATTTATTTATTTTTTTGTTGCTATGATTGCCTTTGAGATTTTCTTCACACATTCCTGTCGGGGATGATAAGATTCAGAGTATTTCCCACAATTTCCTCCAGATTTTTATAGTTTCATGTCTTAAGTTTAAATCTTTTTCCATCATGAGTTAAATTTTGTAATTGGTGAGAAGTGCTAGTTTCAGCTTTTTACATGTGACTATCCAGTTCTCATGACACATTTATTAAATAGGGATTCATTCCCACAGTGTATACTTTTCTTTTTATTTATTTATTTATTTTTGAGACAAAGTCACCCTGGATAGAGTGCTGTGGCATCACAGCTCACAGCAACCTCCAATTCCTGAACTCAAGCGAGTCTCTTGCCTCCGCCTCCCAAGTAGCTGGGACTACAGGCGCCCGCCACAACGCCCGGCCATTTTTTGGTTGCAGCCATCATTGTTGTTTGGCAGGCCCGGGCTGGATTCGAACCCACCAGCTCAGGTGTACGTGGCTGG